>JAHHZJ010003824.1:0-63246 GCA_021437245.1 Aegilops speltoides | reverse complement strand
TCACTGCTTTTCTTTTTTGCATGATTTCTCAACATGGTAGCATGGTCTATCATACTAAACCTCTTGTTTGTGTGCTAGATCTATTTCGCTATACAAGCCAATATGTGTCGGGTGCATGTAAGACTCCATATATAGGATGCACATCATAATGTTCCAGTCCATAGGTTCTATCCCCCTTTATCTTTCTCGATCTCGATTCAGTTGGTTGTATTTCTTGTTTGCAAATAGATCGAGATGATTTAAGTGACGTGACAACATGCATGTAATTTGAAGCTGGTTGCAATTAGTAATCCCTAAAAAAGTAAAATGATAGATATAGTGAGGCTGGCGGAATGGTTGAAAAATCGTATATTTACATTTGTTCTCTCCAAGATCATTTAGCGGTGTGATTATTTTTTGCAGTTTCCCTAATTGCCATTTTCTCTTATTCTAGATTATATTGTTGTGTTGACAACACTGGAGGGATGTTACTGAAGGAAGATTCAACAATAGGTAGAGTTTTTGTACTTACCGATTATATATATTGACATATGACCATAACTGAACAATGTTGAGTAATCTTCTAAATTAATATGAGATTTTTTCTGCTGAAAAACATGTTTCTATGATATTTTGCAATTTCCATGTTTCGGTTGAGCTTCTTATGATCTATCAATAAGGCCTCTCAGGTTTTAGATTTGTGATTAGATCGTAGTATATAAGCCAAAATGAGTCTATGATAATGAAAATAAACTGACTACGCTTACAGTATAAATGAGTCTATAATAAGCCAAAATGATCTACGCAGTGATTTCTATCAACTAGTACAAATGCCCGTGCGTTGCACCGGGCTAAAAAAGGGGCATAATCTGCTTCATATGTCATTGTGCATCATTTTTTATATCCAATTTTAGTAAACATGGATAGAAGCTATAATATGGTCCTATTTTATTTTTAATAAAAGTTAACGTTTTCATAAAAATTGGAACACTTACTTGAGAATATTTAATGTTTTTATTAGAGAATTTTTTTTGAATAGATGTCTTCTAAAAGAATGCTTTTTTGTACATTTTTAAATCGGGAAAATGTAAAATTTGTACTTTATTTTTGGAAATTTTAAAGCTTTTTTAAAAAGTGTGAACATATTTTTAAAAAATAAAAATAGTGTGAACACATGTAAAACTGTGAACATTTTTACACTGGTTTTTAGGGCATTTGTTTTAGGGAATTTTTTACAGATGTTTGTTTGGTTAGGAAGGGTTTATTCTTTTTGTTAACTATTTGGACTTGGCCCAAACAAAGCACTTGACGTAGACAGAAGGACCCACAAACTCATCTTTCTTATCGTTCCCTATTCTCAAGTCTCCCTATGGGCAGAAATATTTAAAACATGGCATTGCGCAATGTCATGTTTGCAATTATTTTACTATGTAGAAGTAGAAATATTATTTGCACCATGAGGATTCGTCACTGCAATTCGGAAATAACACCACCAATACAATGATATTGAGCATTTGTTCGTACTGTGACCAAACAGGGAGATATCATTTCTAACTACCAGGGTGTACATTTGTAATATTACATAAAATACATTCATTCTAGCAGAAATAACACCACCAATACAAAAAAAAGATTGTAGATTTGTCAATTATTCGAGTATTGGCCCATTAGGCTACTATGGATAGACCGGAGCATCATTTGTCATTGATCACTGGGACATTCATTGTGTTTTATAAGGCTAATGCAAGTAGAAAATGGATGGAAACCTAATATTAGATTTTCTTTGTGTCCCAAAAAAGTCTCCTTGGTAATTCTGTAGTTGTGCACACACCCCAAGTTTGATTAGGAGAAAACAAAATGAACCTAACCTATAAGTATCCACAACACAAGGAATTAACAGGAAAACTAAGCAGAGCCATTCTGTCACAAAAATTAATATCTTGGTATGGTGTCATGATGGTTTTACATTAGAGTATATGCATTACATTTATTATACAAAGAAAATGAAAATTTGACAAACCCACTTCTGGCGGCCTAGCACCAATGAACATCACCATCATTTTCTTGTTCGGTAGTGGGGCAGAATTATCATTGAGATGTGATGTACCTGCCAAAGGAACTGGAACCAACTCATCAATCTGCAAACTACCATTTGTCTGAATGCTAGAGAGGTGATCTACATTTCAAGATACAATGCAGAAGTGTAGACTGTTAGGACCTCTCCTACGTTTTTGTTAGAAAAAAAGTATGTTGGGGCATAGCAAGTTGAAATCATCCGACATACAAACAGTCAGTTAGGATCAAAGGCATACTTCTTTTTTATGAGGTTCATATAAAAAGCATCTATCTAGAATCCCACTACAAAGAATTATGTAGAGCCAAAGGGGGTCTGAACAAAGAACCTCATATGTGCTAATAAATTTTGACAAACCTATATGACTAATAACCTTTCCAAAAAGCACCTGATCTCTCCACCAGAACCAAACGTCATCCATCCTCATCAGCTTCAAGTTCTGTTGTTGTACTGATTCCTCTGCACCACAAACAAACAATAACCACGATCACCACAAGGAGCTGGTAGTGCTACAGCATGCAACCAGCAACTGATTTGTGATCAAGCCAGTGGTGTTATGAGTCGTATGATGCCATTGATGAGTCTGGTAAACAATATGCATGTGAGTCTTCATGATTTGCTTTTAATCTTTGATGCATTGGAGTTTCTTCTGAAAGATCTAATGTCCTCCAGAACAATACATAATACAACAACCAAGAGCTAAATAAGTCACAACAGTATCAGGTAGAGTTTTCGGGTTCAATGCACATTGCAAAACGGCTTAGATCAACTTAGCAACCAGCAATTATGTGGTCAATAATCTCATCTCTACCACGTAATTGACAGGTTTATCTCCCTGAAAACATCGTTTGAATAAATTGACTTTAGTAAGTATGTTTATTTTTTCAAAACCAGCCATGAAAAACTTTAATTTTCAGGGGAAGCTTCACTTTCCAAAGAAATTTATCTAGAAATTAATATTTCTCAAGTTCATTCTCTTGTACAGATAGCTAACAGAAAAAATCCCATCAGAAGTATAATTGAATCTTTATCACTGGAGAAATTGACACCTTCACAAGTAGCTTGGAGGCTGTTTCACAATTTTAAAATATAGCACCAATGTATCCCATGTACTTTGCGCCGACTCCCAGCTATTTGTAAGAATCTCAGCAACAGAGATACCTTTGCTAAAGAAAATGTTGTGCAGCCTGGGGATAAGATTGAGTAAAAGTTTCACAATCCACAAATCTTCCTATCACCTACTTGTTTCTAGTTCTGGGATTGGTTAACTCAGTTACCAACAAAGTAGCGTCAGGCTTTCTACTTTACACAATACCAATCAAATTCATCAGAGAGTATCTTTGTACCTACTCTACCATGAAGAAGCTAGTTAATTTAGCAAAAAAGGCAACTGTGTAAAATCACAGTAGTGCTAGTTTCATTGGAATCTGATCCTTTCCACCATTGTCTACAATGCATTGGCAAAACTGAAGGGGTTGACAAGTTCAGAGACAGTGCCCATCAGGTAGCTAGCAGGTTGTACTTTATTTAAAAAAAGGGGATGGCACAAGAATAGTTCTGCCAGGAAAGAAAGACAGAGGAATACCATCTCAGAGTGGTTGGAGCGGCGCCACTCCATGGGTATGGCAGCGACGATGCATTCGGTCGACGTCCGAGAGTCCTCCTTTGCACCATCGCCATCCCGAACTCTGCTTCCATGCTTGCGGGCCAATGGCGGCTGCTCAGTCTCAAGCATTGTGGGTGTGCCGAGAAGGGAGCGGGCGGTGAGGTCCAGGTGGGGGTGGGGTGGGGGGAGGCGGCGGGTGGCACTCGGTAGGCAGAGCGGCCGACGGCGCTATGGTTGCACGTGAAATCATAGTCAGAACTTTGCATTTGAAGTACACGCCCAGAGGAACAATTTTTTTCTCGATGCCAAGTACCAAATGCCTAAAACTGAAAATCACATCCTGAAACTGAGCATTTTATTGAGAATCAGCAAAAAAAAAAGTTAAAGACAACAGTACCCAGAACATGTGAACAATGATCTGATTTCAACACAAAATACTAATGAAGAAATAAAATGAGTGGACAGTGATTTGGTTTCTAAACATAAAACTGATCATGTTTCTTCCACACATTAAGCACATAATGTGTGCGTATTTGTAGCCTGAAACATCTACCAACTAAAACTACTCCCAAAGGCAATCTTCAAGTTGAACCTTAAGACGTAACACATAAAGCTACAGACTACAATTTAGTTGCACAGGTTTAGCTCACTCAGTTCAGTTTAGAGAGTATGCACACCCAATTCTGGAAAAATTAATGCAAGCCCCAATTGTACCAATCCTTACACCTGTGCATCTGTGATCCTCCGCTGCATCAAGCATAAACCATCGTGAGATTGATTCCTTAATTGATCTGAAAAGAGTTGCTTGGATCTAGATGAACATGCGTGCTTTGTTGCGCCGGGAATTATTGTGATGATTTATCAGTTACGTCCTTCACTATTTAGATGTTGGCTTTAGCAATCAAATGGACAAATGCCATTCTTTAACCATTGTTTGTTCTTTTTAAAGTTAGACTGAATAGAATCCTTCATCTCTTTAAAACTAACCTTACAGACATTACAGGAAGTGAACCAAAGGACAACATGCTGTCATAAATAGATACGGTGGAATCAGTTTTTTCAAGGTCAATCAAATGAACAAAAGGAAGATAAAGCAAACTGCACACTGTAGCATAACATCACCTTATAGTAGCTCTGGTCTTGTATCATCAGGTCACCATCCATCGGCCGGGTGGAGGCTTGGAGCTCAGCCTTTGGCTGCTTTAGACACCTCTGTTGCCCTCAATGGAGGCGCCATCAGCATCAATCATATGTAACACTGCAGCTTTAATCATCATATTTTTCAAGAAAGAAGACAATTATCATCTATTTCACTTATAATTTAGCTCAATAATCATAATCATATGGTGCGCCTTCTGCTGCTATGGAGGATTTGGAACCACCGGCCCCAGGTGGTCTTTCAGGGCATGCGCCCCTCCATGACAAGCCTCACGAAAACATCGGCTGCAGAACTCTCCCAGTGGGCGTTTCATCTCAAATCGAAAGACAGGAGCTCGCTACTGGACAGGAAACCAATCATCCTAGCTCTCTCTATATAGTTTCCTTGAGGCTGTTGCTCTTAGCTCTCCACTTTGGACGTAACCAGTAAAAAACACTCCCCGTACTCGTGTACTGTTGCCGCTTGAGGCTTGAGAAATGAAAATTCAGGTGGGGCTCCTTGTCCGCCCCCACCCCCCAATGTACAGTTAGAACTTGATATCAAAGGAAAGGTGAAATAAAACCTTTGAGTAGCTGCAGGTCCATGGCATTCTTCACATCTCCTTGAAGAAGCCCTTGACGAGGCGACCATGGTGGATGGAGAACTCCCATGCGTGCTCCATCTGCATCTGCAGCAGAAGATATGAAGATAAGGTGAGGTGTACGGGTGGCGGATCCCGACCAAGAAGGAAGGAGGGACAAACCTGGGGCCGCCGGAGACGCGCCGACGAAGCACTGCCCGAAACCCTAGCCGCGGGGGTGTGGTTGCGAGCGGGCGGCAGAGGCCGGGAGCGGAGAATCTGGCTGGAGGAGAGGGAGGCGCGGAGCTTGGAGAGCTCGGAGGCGTGCTGCACGGCGCCAGAGCTCGCCGAAGCGGCCGGCGTGGGCGGCGGCGGGGGCGGCAGTGACTTCGTGGGCGAGAGGGAGAGGAGGCGAGCCCGTGCGTGTGTGATTGTGTTTTTTTTAACAAATCTGCTTGTACCGCGCGTTGAATATTCCGAACGCCAGGGTGTTATGTGCAAAATCCAGAACGCTTACTCAGGTATACACTTAAGTTAGGACTGCGGGTTAATTTCTCATAAACAGGGGGCCTTTTTTGCAAAAGAGCCAGCGACGTACGACCAGAAGCGATCGCTGGTTTATATATATACTAGGAAAAATGCCCGTGCGTTGCAACGGGAAAAATCATCCATGCACCCCACTTGTGAAAGAAAATAATGTAAATAAAATTTGAGATCTTTTCAATTGCCTGACATGAGAAATTAAAATTCTTTAGTGCACATATTCCGCAAAGTAATTAAAGTGAAGCTTAATATTCCAACTCTACAAGATCCCTATACGTGCAGAACGGAACACTTACTTTGGCATTGTGGCTAGCTCATTCTACAATCTGTTGGTCCTTGGTTCAATCACAGCTTAGACATTACTGTTCGGATGCTAGCGGAAGAGAATGTTCATGGTATAACAATTAACATCAAAACCATGAATCTAAATGGCAAATAATTTAGTGCACCCTCTTATTTTGGCTAATAGTGTTCATATATTTATAGTGCATCAAAAGAACTTACATCAATTTCTAGTTTTTACCATAAATACACATGGCGTGTCTTTGTGCTAACTGTATGTACAAAAATGATTACAACACACTATTTGCTACATACGTCCTCATATAGAAATGATATAATTGATGCAAGTATGTCTTTGTGTCGGCAGGAACAAACATAAACTTCCACTAACAAATATACAGGTTTGGAGTGAATAGTGGACCTTATTTTGTTCCAGGTTAAATATAACTATAAGACGACCCTATATATTTCACACGAAGAAATTCATAGAGAAAAGCAATCACTTCAATTATTTAATAAGAAAACGATTACTACCCTCTGATTTTGAGCTAATGGTGTTCATTTATTTATAGTGCATCAAAAGAACTTACATCAATTTCTAGTTTTACCACAAATACATATGATGTGTCTTAGTGCTAATTAACTATACGCACAAAAATAATTACAACACACTATTTGCTACATACACCCTCATATAAAAAATGATAATTGATGCAAGTAAGTCTTTGTGTCAATTGGGACAAACATAAAATTCCATTAACAAATATGCATATTTGGAGTGAATAATGGACCTTATTTTGTTCCAAGTCAAATATAACTATAAGACGACCCTATATATTTCACACAAATAAAATCAAAGAGAAAAGCAATCACTTCAATTATTTAATAAGAAAATGATTTAAAACTCACTTCTGGGTTCATAGTTAGATCTGTAGGAAAACATCATATGAATCTTCTCTTATATATTTAAACATCGTTAGTCAATCGAAGGCCTTTTGCCATACATCATGGGAATTTGGCGTGTAACTAAGGAACATGTGCGGCTAATATACTCCAAGCATCTAACAGGATGGCCATGGTCAAACAGTTTTCAAAACTGACTGTCTGGTCTACCTACATAACATGATACACAATACAGGGGTACATGTCAAATGTATGGAAGAATATTTAACCTTTATACATCTTATCTCCTCTAAATAATAAAGAAAAGGTAGAACGGTCATGCAGATAATCAGAGATATAACATATATTCAAAAGGACACATTCAAATATTTAAACATGAGTTTAAACAACAAAGCAAACTGTATAGCAAGACATCGATATTTATTAAAAATTGCATTTTTCATTTTAAAAGATCAATTTATAAACATGCAAATCGTTTTTTTGTTGTTGCATTTCCTCTCTGTTTTGAACAAACACAAGAGGGAAGAGTTTTTCCTCACATGCATAACACTAACTTATTTGTTTACTGAAACTGATGAATGTACAGGATGAATACAAACTTAGAAGTATTTAGTTTTCAAAACATTAGGACATACTATCATGTACTATGTTTAGTGTCAGATAATTTATGTACCAAATTTTACATAACAGAGGAAGTATCTGATTAGTGTCAGATAATTCATGTATCAAATGTACAAAATGATAAGGGTTCTCTTACGCAAAGAGCTGGCGTGTGTGTGTTCGTGTCTTCCATTGGATTTGCATGTGACGTGCACAACTGATGACCAGACACGTAAATAGTACTTTTATAAGAAATCTTATCATCACAGGTGCCCACTACGGCAGCGACAACCGCACCTAGTTTTCTCGTGTCTTCCTTGGCAGATCTTTGCCGCCTCGATCGCATTTCTGGTCTTATCCTTCCTCCCTGCTGCTCCTCCTCCTCCAAGCCCATCCTTTCATCTCCGTCATAACGCCGTCTTCGCCATTATACCTGTGCAGCGGCTCGATCTGCTGCTCCCGAGCGCAGCCACCTCGCCCCCGACCCCGAGCTCCTTCTCCCCGCCTTCTTTTCCCGTCATCTCCGTGTTCCTTCTCTTTTCTCCCGCTTACTCACATCTCCCTCTATCTCTTTTGTTCTCTCATTACAGGAGGCCTCCATGGACGCCTTGAGGTCCACCGCCCGAGCCTCCGACCCACACCCGGCGGCCCCAGCGACGTCGTCGCCTAGGTGAGCGAGCTTTGCGCACGTGATGTTGCCCGCCTCCTCTCTCCTCTCTATCTCTCCTTGTCTCTCTCTCTCTCTCTCTCAACCCTCTCTATTTTCTTCAACAGAAAGACCACCATGCCCGCTGCAGAGCTTGGGCCGACCCAAAGATGGAGACCGCCACCGCCCATCCATCGTCGGGAATCGCGGATCCAAAGAACTCTCGACCTGCCTCGCCGTCCTTCGTCTGTTCGATATCTTCCGGCGCCAGAGCTCAGCGAGCGCCGCCACAAGACCTCGCCTCCTCTGCCCGTAGCCCGCCATGGAGGTCGCCGCCTCTCCGTCTCGATTCGTCGCCGCGGATCCACGATGGTCTCCTCGAGGACCCGCCATGGAGGTTGCCGCCTCTCCGTCTCGATCCGCTCGGCGGATCCACGGCGGAGCGCTTGAGATCCGCCGCCTGCTCGCGACGCCCGTCCCGCCAAATATATTGTTTGTACTGCATATATATTACTTTTAGCTACGCAAATTCCTCTGACAGCCAAAGGCCTGTCTATTAGTATCTTTTGTATCTGATGGGATCTTGTAACGAGAAAAAACCTTCGAAGCAAGAAACAGGGAACAAAAAGCTTGATAGTATTGTACTATTTTATCTAACTGAAAAGTTATGTGTACTCATCTATACGTGCATTTGCACGTACGATTACTAGTGGCAGCAAAAACACTATGAAATTGTCAAGGCATATCCCCAATTCAATTCACATGGTTCAGATCTACATTTCTGAAATCCTGACATTAGAAAACAAACATTTAGGCACTGAAGCTCGACGATGCAGATGCCACCTTATTCAAACAGGAGCATCTGTTGGCTGCACCAGGTTGACGGCGACGAGGCTCTTTCAGACTCCCAGGCCTGCACCAGGGTCTGGGCCTGACTGGGAGAAAGGATACTACCGTCAGGGAATGGCCCTCGGCTTGTTGGAGGTGATCATCAGCCTCATTTAATTCACCTATATTCTTAGCTCATCGGTCGAGATTGCATCTGACTCAGTCATGCTTGTGTTAGGATTACGTCAGTGCTTGGGTCGCGTTTAGCAAGGCATTGGAGCTTGATCCGGGGAATGCCATCATCATCAACGCCCTCCGGTAAATCCACTGCACGCATTTGTGTCCTCATCATACAAACTAATCTTACGTTACACACGTGACTGTGTTATGTTCAAACTTGTGCAGGGATGTCTCGGAGCGTGTGGACCGCGTCCCAAGATCGCCGTGCTAGGAGAAAAGGAATGCCAGGCAGAAGTCAGGTTTTTGTCTTGGTTGTTTGATAAGAACAGTCGAACGTTGTCCTATCATCTTTGTTGATAGCGCTGGTGTAGATTGGATCTATTATAGCCTTTTGCCCGGTCGGGATGACGGGTGGTGCAGCTCTGAGTGAGTGCTGCTGTAATTAGCTTTTGCTGCCTGTTATTTTCAGAAACTTGTATGCTTTTAGCTGTGTTAGCCCTAGGCGGCTCCTAGTTTGCTAGACCTTGTGTTTGCTTCTGCACTGGATGCTTTGAACTTCTATTGTGTTGTCAAGAGATAACTCATGTCCTGTTATCTCTTAATAGTGGAAACCTGCTAAAATTGGTAGTTTTTATGACTGTTATTTTCATAAACCTGTATGATTTTAGCGTTGTTAACGTTAGGCGGCGCATAGTTTGCTAGAGACCTTGTCTTTACTTTTGCACTGGATGCATTGAACTTCTCTCTTGTTGTCAAGAGAACTTCCGTTATGTTATCAAGAGAACTTGCTAGTGACCTTTTTGCTGCATTAGGCGGTGCCTAGTTTTTTTTTTTTGAGCATCAGTACAGACATAAGCGCTCATATACACGCGCATACACTCATCCCTATGAACGCACACACGCACACCCTACCCCTATGAGCACCTCCGAAAGACTGAGCCGGCATATCATCTTGAGATTTACGAAGTCACCGTAGGCGCCTCGTCGTCGACGGGAACGTCTCCTCCCACTGAAAGCGCATCGCCGAAAATCCTGAAATAAATCCAGGAATAATGCGAAGGCGGTGCCTAGTTTAGCTTGCTAGTGACCTTGTGTTTACTTTGCACTGGATGCTTTTAACTTCTGTTCTGTTATCAAGAGAACTTCGGTTCCGTTATCTCTTAATGCTGGTAACCTGCCAAAGAAGGGTGCAAGTCGGTTGAGAACTCTTCTGTGGAGGCAGTAGAGGTCAGCCAGCCAGTAGCAAATATTGCAAAATTGTGTGTTGAAAAAAAATTGTGGCGCGAGTTTTTTCAAGTCAATTATGGGGCGGCGAGTCAAATGTGCACGTTTTTTTTAAAACTAAAACCGAAAATAAAAAAAATGAGAAAACAGCAAAATCACATGATGGGAAAAACTAGAAGAAAAACCGCCTAGATAACTTTCAGTACATTCTTTGAAAAGGTTCCCAAAAAACTGGTAGGAAAAAAATAACGACATGGGCCGCACATGCACATACACAGTGTAGTGGAGGGTGTGCACCTTTAGCGAATTGTACTGTACCCGTCGCTTAAGGCGTGCTATAAAAACTGGTTGACATGGGCCATCGCCCATTAGCAAAGTGCGGGTTATTTTTTCTGGTTCCGCCTCGTTTTCGTGTTTTCGGTTTTCATGCTTTCTCCTTTTTTCTTCTTCTTTCTTTTTACTTTTCTTGCCCCCCCACCTCCATTCTATTTTTATCTTATCGTTTTGCCGAACAAAACTATGAACATATCTTTAATTATAAAGGTTTTCTTTTAGAAAAGATAATTTAGGAACTTTTATGTCTTGAAATTTTTTAACAATGTGTACATAAAAGTTAAATCATGATTTGTTTTAATAATATTGGGTGGAATGTTTTAATAAAATTGCATGTACATTTTTACAAATGTAATCAATACTTATTTAATTTTGCAAACATATTTTTAACGTACAAACATTTCCTAAAAATGTTTGTTCATTTTTATGCAATGTCATGAACAATTTTTAAATTTCATTATAGTTTTGTAAATCCTTGAATGTTATGACAAAGTAATACTGAAACTTTTTTAGAGAAAATGGCAACACATTTTATAAATGAAAAATATTGTTGTATTTGTATTCAAATAAACTAATACTTATAAACAGAGAAGAAAACAATAAAAACAATAGTTGAAAAAACCAGCAAGTACGTATGCTATGTCATCACAGGCCACGTCGTCTGACCATTTACTGGCTAAAGATGTGACATGAGTGTTGCGATTGCAAGGAGCTAGATGTAGATGGTGCCATTGGAGGACTGTTCCAGTAGGATTTTTACTTATTTTCTAAAATTCTGCTTGCTTTTTCTACTTTACCATTTTATTTTATGGTTTTTTCATTAAAAAATGTTCACTAATCTGAAAACCGTTCACATATTTCCAAAATCATGGTTAAAGAAATGTTTGCAGATATAGAGAATGTTCCCAATAATAAAAGACTGTTCATTAAATAAAAATTAATCATATATTTTAGATAGTATTAAAAAAATAGAAATGGTTAAGAAATTTAATTTACTTGAAGAACTTTCTAAATATTTTCACGAATTTAATAACGTTCCTGAATTTAAGAAATATTTATACATTTTTAAATATAATAACTTTTTGTTACATATTTTCAAATATGTGCCCACTTGTCAGGAGTGCGTCGGAACTCAGCAAATCTTGTGCTTTGCCGACTTCTTATTTGTCGCCGAGTTCTTATTTTTTTTGGCACTGGACATATATACGATGATGTTCACCGAGTTCGTGCTCACTTCCGAGTTTAATTATCAGTATACTCGGCAAACGTCCTCCATTGTCGAACTCCCGATAAAAGTGGAACTCGGTATGCACGGCAATTCCAGTAGTAAGCGTCGCACCCAGGCAACCCGGAAATACTCCAAGCATGGAGCAAACTCTTGATCTCTTCAACAATATGTCTGAGGCCTATCCTTCACATAGTTTCAACGCCACCGTCTTGGAGTCAGTTTCCAGCATGAGCTTGTGGATACCCATATCGTTTGCTCAAGCGTGATGAGCTGTTGTTTTCTTGGGGTTTCCTAGAGCTGTCGATCCAAGCACCGCATTGAAGGCTTGATTGGTTAGTGTTCTGGAATTCATGGCTCAATCGCGACGGGCATGAAGAATTGGTGGCTCTCCTTCCATGCACAGTATATCCTCTTTTTTTCTAAACCACACTATACTACTACCTCCGTCTCGGTGTATAAGTCATTCGCGTAGTTCTAGGTCATCGATTTGAGGAATTAAATATGTGCTATATGTCATGAAAAGTATATCACTAGATTTCTACACGGATGTAGTTTCTAAATATATATTTTTTGTCACATATAATACATATTTAGATAGTTAAATTGTCGACCTAGAACTACGCGAATGACTTATACACCGGGATGGAGGGAGTAATAATTGAACACTGACGGCTTGTGTTTGATTGTATCGACAAGGTTGCTTTCTTGATTGGCGCCATGAAAGCCATGCCCGATGCTTCATCCCGCCTTCCCAGCTGCATGGTACACCTACTAACTGCTCAACATAATTGTTCGTCTTACCAGGAAATTTTGGTTTGCTCCGCTTTACTTGGCAGCTTGGCTTCCACGAAGCTTCCTAGCAATAACGGAGGCATTGGCACATTGCTTAGGCAGGACACACCCGTCCACACGCATACACACCACCATTACTAGCGCCTCCATCAAACATACACCACCACGCACCAGCCATCGCACTTGTGTAGCGGCCAGAAGAGAGGGAGATGGTGGGCTTGGGCGTGGGCGTCGGGACGGGGGCGTTGGGCTCCGTCATCGGCAAGCTCGGCACCTTGCTGGGCGACGAGTACAAGATGCTCAAGCGGGTGCGCAAGGACATCCAGTTCCTCGAGCGCGAGCTCTGCCGGATGCAGATCCTGGTGAACACGCTGGCGGACATGGAGGGGCTCGACCAGGTGGCCAAGGACTGGAAGGGCAGCATGCGCGACCTCAGCTACGACATGGAGGAGTGCATCGACCGCTTCATGCTTCGTCTCGGGAACGGCGACGCCAGGCCCAGGTTCGTGAAGAAGACAGCTCGCAGGCTCAAGATGCTCTTTGAGCGCCATGGCATCGGGTCCCAGATCAAGGACCTCAAAGCCCGCGTCGCCGAGGAGGGCAAACGGCGGCAGAGGCTAAAGCTCGATGATTATATGGTAAACCGAACAAGGCCCGTGGTAATAGATCCTCGGCTAGCTGCGTTCCATGGGGTGGCCATGGGCTTGGTGGCCATTGACGGCCGCAGGGACCAGGTTATCTCTTGGTTGACGGCGGAGAGCGAGGAGCTCAAGGTGGTGGTTATTGTTGGAGGTGGGGGGCTGGGAAAGACCACCCTCGCCATGGAGACCTATCGCAAGATTGGAGGAGACTATCAGTGTCGAGCTTCCGTGTCGGTGTCACGCACTCTTGATCTCGAGAAGCTCTTAAAAGATGTCTTGTCTCAAATCGATGAAGCTGAATTTAGTAAGTGCCAGTCGGAGAGGTGGGAGAAAGACCAGCTAATCCGTCACATCCAACTGATCTTGACGGAAAAGAGGTATAGTTTCTTCATCCATACATGTGATTATCGTTTGATGATATGTTAATTTTCCCCGCATACAACTAGCCTAGCTCAACTGGTTGGGGGAGTGGAAGTACAAACCCAACACCTGGGTTCAAATCCTCAAGGAGGCGACTCAGGGGCTTCTCCAACCCTAGGTACCGCTGCCGGCCTCTCCTTCTCCCCTCCTCGTGCCGCCGCCGCCCTCTCCTCCTCCCCTCCTCGCATCGCCGTCGGGTGAAACCCGCGTGGCAAACGACGGCGGCGGGGGGACTTCCTCTCCTGACTCCCATTCCTCCGCGGGCGACGGATCTAGGCGGCGGTGTCCTGCGGCACCCGCGGTCGGGCTCGAGGTAGCAGAACTCGGCAAGCGGTGGCAGGGCATGGGGCGCGCGGCGGCAGGCCTCGGCAGGTGGTGGTGGGCGCTGGGCTCGCAGCGCCGCTCCGGCGTGGGCAGGCGATGGTGGCCCCTGGGCGCAGTCGGCGGCTCCCTCTCCGACTCGGAAGGCGCGGGGGTGGCGGCGGCCCAGCGTGGCCGCCGATCTGGATGCGGTGGGGCCGGTGGCTCACTGGTTTGCCAAAGATCGAGCGGCATCATCGTCTCCGACTCAACCTGCTTCGGTTCATGCTAGATCCGGTACAGGGAGACTGTCGTCATCTCCCGGTGCTGGCTACATGGATCTGACGGCGACGGCTGGACCCTTGGTCTAGTCTTCGACAGAGAAGGCGGCGGTCCATGCACAAGAAGCGGATGGAGTTCTTCGAACATATCTGGGTGAAAACCTGCTCTTAGCTAGATGCCAAAGCCGACGGTGGCGGTGCTCTACGGTGTCGTTCCTTTCTTGAAGGCATTGCCTTGGAGAAGTTCTAGACTACGATCTGCTACCTCCGGAGGAAACCCTAGATCGATAGATCAAAAGACGGCGGTGTGTTTGTGTCGTTTCCCCCTTGGGGGCGTCTTTCTTGGAGGTGTACGCGGGCTCGAGGGACCAATCGACGACGTCTTTGGTGGAGTGGTGCTTCATCATGCACATTGATGGTGACAGATCTCGATGGCATGGCGCTCCGGAGATTAGGATTCTGATGTGCGTTGATGGACTCGCGCAGGAGGGTGATGTTGTCTAGCGTCGTGGTGGCGTCGACGGCAGCTAGACCGGGCAAGGTAGATGCAGCAGTACAGCTCTGAAGATGGATTGGTGGCAGGTGGCTGCGGCGGCCTCATACTCGACATGCGTCCTGGTTGAGGAGTGCGCCGGACTAGTGGGTGCCCCATACCTGGAAGGTGTCCTGGTTGGGACCTCAGGTCTTAGATGTTAGGCTTGGCTGCGAGGTCTATTTGGTATTAGGCCCAGACTATCAGCATTCATTCATCAACTGGATAGGAGCAGCGACATATGTTGCCTAGATGGTGGCTTTAGTCATACTGTTGTATGACTTTATAAGGTCCTGTGCGAATAATTAATAAAGTGGCTGCATGCATCGTCCAGATGCAGAGACCGGGGGTCCTCCTCCTTTTCTAACAAAAATACAGGTATAGTTATCTTTTTGAAATATTAAATGTAAGTGTAGTCCGGAACATCGAATTTACACCAGTGAGCTTAATTAATAGTGTAACAATTCATGTAGGTACCTCCTTGTTATTGATGATTTATGGAAAGTTCAAGATTGGGAATTTATCAAAGCAGCTTTTCCTGACAATTATAATGGTAGCAGGATAATTGCGACTACACGAATAGCCAATGTAGCCAGGTCATGTTGTTCCAACTCTCGTGGTCAGCTCTACCAAATGCTACCTTTGAATGATGTTGATTCCCGAAGATTGTTCTTCAAGAGAATTTTCGACTCAGAAAGCTTATGCCCTCCTCAACTGGAAAAGGTTTCAACTAGGATCTTAAAAAAATGTGGTGGTATGCCGTTGGCTATAATTACCATTGCGAGTTTGCTAGCCAATAAACCTCCAAGCGCAGCTGAATGGGAGAGACTCCAAGATTCTATTGGTGCTGGTCTTTCATATGAGAGTGATGATGGCGGAAAGGGTATGGCACATATATTGTTACTTAGTTATTGGGATCTCCCACACCACTTGAAGACCTGTTTGTTGTACTTGTGTATATATCCAGAGGACGCGAAAATCTCATGTGAAGAACTGAAATGGAAATGGATAGCCGAAGGGTTCATTACTTCAAAACAGGGAAATTTGTATCAAGAAGCGGTGAGTTGTTTTAATGAACTTGTCAATAGAAGCATGATCCAGATAGTTGACGTTGACAGTTTTGAAGAAAAATATTGTCAGGTTCATGATATGGTGCTTGACCTTATAATTTCTCGGTCAGCTGAAGAGAATTTTGCCACTGTTCTAAACGGTGTCTGCAATTCGTTGCCAACCAAGATCCGTCGACTCTCCCTACAATCTAGTGGGCTTGAACAGAAAGTGGCAATCCAAGCCATCACAAGAAGCAAGTTACATGTTCGCTCATTGAATGTGTTTGGAGAAACAAAGGAGATACCCCCACTTGTGGACTTCCTGTCCTTGCGTGTGTTTGATATATCTGAGGATTATTTTTTGAAAAGGTCTGAGGGTTATTTGTCATGGGAAAACAAGCATATCAGAAATATAGGAAGTTTTCATCAGCTAAGGTATTTGAGAATGCATGGACTACGGATCACGGAGCTTCCTGCAGATATTGGAAAGCTACAGAACTTAGAGACTTTGGAACTGCGGAGCAATTATTGTTTTCCTTTTAAACTGCCATCAACAATAGCCCGGCTAGGGAAACTGGTGCGCCTATTCATTAACAACATAGAATTTGTGTTTTCTGCTGATATGTTTGGGAGCATGCGAGCCCTGGAGGAAGTGTCAGATATATGTAACGTTGACAACCCTGAGAAATTTTTGGAAGAGCTTGGACATCTAACAAAATTGAGAAAGATCTCGATGAGATCATGGATGCAGCCTGGGGATTTGGAATGCTATAGAGAAAGACTGGAGTCATGTCTGAATAAGTTGGGTAAATATAGCCTTCAGTATCTTCGTACTAACGGAGATATGGGAAACATTATATTCAGGGATCCATGCTGCACCTTTCCGCACCTCCAACATCTTGAACTAGTGTGTACCATGGAAAGGGTTCCCAAGGGAATGGCCTCCCTAACCAACCTCCTGAAATTGGACATAGAAGTCAATCTATTTGATGAGGAAGGTCTCCACATTCTCATGGGCATGCCTTCTCTAGCCTATCTCCGGCTAACGGTAGGGGTTCCTGGCATCATGAGCCCCATGATTGTTAGTAGTAACGGATTCAAACTCCTAGAGGTGTTCCACTTCCACTTCCGCATATTACCCGGAAAAGTGGGGATAGAATTTGCAGCGGGTGCTATGCCAGCACTCCGACGGCTCCATCTTTTCTGGCACGCATTTTTTATTGTGTGGATGTCTAGTGATAGTGCTGGCATGGGCATCCAGCATCTTTCAAGCCTTGCGCAACTCCAAGTTGAAACTTGGTGTGCTAGTGCAACTCTGGAGGAGGTGGAGGCCCTGGAGGGTCCCATTGAAAAGGCAGTCACCTTGCATCCCAACCGTCAGACTCTTCAATTCCATCTCCATAGAAAATATGAAGATTTGATGTACAAGGACGAGGAGGAAAGGAGTAGGGGAAGGCGATCTGCCACATTGGTGGAGATTGCGCAAGAGGTATACATATTGGCTCGCTGGTTTCTTTATTCCATTGCACTACATTGTGTGATTTACGGATGTCTCCCCTTTTTCCTCCACAGCAGCAAGAAGACCAAGTGATCTGAGCTACACCTTTATTTCTCCGACTTTGCTCTGACATTTACCACGGCTCTGGTCTCCAGAATACTGATTATGCTGGACACCTTATATTATGTGTACTAGCTGGGACCTTTTGTTACATTGTGTCTGTGTGTGTAGTAAAAGGGTTTGGTGCATGAGGTTTTTCGTCCCATAGTTTGTATTCGAGTACGAGCACAAACAGTGGGTTTTCCTGATGCGCATCGAACGACTCGAACCCATGACCTATTTTTCTTGTTCTGTTCTCAGACATTTTGCCTCCCTTATGCAAGTTTCTTTTGCATGTATCTTGCTCACCTAAGCTATTTTCTAAATCTTGTAAGCTATTTGAAATGCAAGAGTTTTATGCTTGGGCGACAAACTGAACTGAACAGGCTGTAGTTGCCTCAAAATCTGAGGTTCAGATTTTTATGCTTTGGCATCCAACTGAACTGAACTGTCTGTAGTTGCATCGAGATGGCTGGTTCAGATCTCTGAATCTCAAGAGCACCTTGGTTGGCAGCTGAAACTGCGGTAACCGTTTGGTTATAGTATATACTAGTTAACTGTTTGATCTTGGTTTATAATTGTGGCAACCAAAATTTCATTTGTGAAACTGTGGTAAACATTGTTCAGGATATGGCCAAACTGAGGCCAACAATATCACCCCACAGGAAGAGGTAGCAGTAGAAATAGAAAGTCCACCACTCCGACTCATTACAGAAGCATAACGCTCTTCAGCAGAAATGGTTCACATAACTGCAGGGCTTAACAAGATCATTTTAGTCTTCAATTTAATTTTCTTGTTCTGTTCTCAGACATTTTGTCTCTCTTATGCAAGTTTCTTTTGCATGTATCTCGATCATTTGAGCTATTTATTTGAATCTCATAAGCTATTTGGTAAAGGCAAGTTTCTTCTCAACCTGAAAGTGATTATGTGTAAATATGTGTTTGGTTAATTTTTGTGGTGCTTGTATCAATGGATGTGAGCTGGAGATTCTTGGGATCTAGGTCTGGGCATATTTTTCTTTTCTACTTGAGAAGATCACTGTGGAACAAAACAAAAGGAGCCAAAGACAATGAAAACAACAGTAAACAATGGATTGTGTTGGATCTGGGTCTGGGTATCTTTTTCTTTTTCTTGTTTGGAGCTATCGTTTGCGAAAAACTAGCATGACTGTGTTGAAGCTGGATCTAACGAAAGATTTTGACTTAGTCAGTTTGTCTACGGTGGACACGATTCTTCATTCGCATGGAACGTATGATGTGCATGGATTTGATCTCTCCTTAGCAGTGGCAACAATGTTGTGCCCCTTAATGGTGTTCCTCGGAATGTATTGAGCGCAATAATGAACAGTGTTATGGTGACCTGTGTCCCATATATCTACCTAATCGTTGGCTTATGTGTAGGTACGTTGACGGCCCGACGAAAAGTCGTCGGCATACAAATAGCCGTCAGTGATGGGCCGATGGGTGTGGACTTTGAGGCATGTGAAGATAGAGACGGAGAGAAGATGGCAGTGAGAAGAAATAATGTGACTGGTACTTTACTAAACGAACCCGCTTGTATGGGTTAGATCACTATAGAAGCAACACTTACGGTCCAAAATTAGAATAATTGAACGTAGCGGTGGATCTCAGATGTATGCTCCGAATGGACTGCGTGGGACTGGTGGAGGGACGTGTTTTGTGTATTGGTGTTAGTCAGGGGGTTTTCATGAAATGAATTGACCACTTCACCGGCTTCGATATCTAATTTTACACTTGAAGAGTTTTTTTAAAGATCCAGCATCGCTGGCATTTCATAGATAATACTCCCTCCGTCCCAAAATAAGTGTCATGAACTTAGTACAAATTTATACTAGAGCTAGTATGAAGTCGAGACATTTATTTTGAGACGGAGGGAGTAGCAGAAATCAATGGAAAATAACAAGGTGGTGAAGGTCTTAGGACCGGAAGATTGGAAGATCAAAGAAAAAGAAAAAACTGCAACCCTAATAGCTGCGGCACAACACTCCATACAATCCATACTAGACAGCGCAGCTTCGACTCCGACAGTGAACTATGAAGGAAGCAAGGCAAGGTTGGCGTCAAAGAGGATCACCGAACGAACCACCAGTCACGCGTCATCGTATACCACCGCCCCACCCCATGACTTTGACTTCACAGCAACAGAGAGTCGAGGTACTCCCACCGACACACCGAAGAAGAAGAGCCGACTACCACGACCAAGGCCACGCCTCCGGCATTGCTCGCCGCCGTCATCGTTGCCGCAGAAACCCCGAGTCCCTCTGACCGAGTCCAACTTCAAAACGATGTCCTCAAGAGGATGCACGACGCAGAGCAAAGCCATTGGCGTCGTCATTATCGGATCCGGGAAACCGGATCTAGGGTTTCCCCCAAAGTATGTTAGGAAAGAGGGGAGGACCGCAACATCGATGACTCCAACAAGTAAAACGGTGGCCGTAAGTGCTGCCATCGAGGACTCCGGCCACAGCATGCTAGTTCCAATTTCCAAAGAGTAAAACAAACGGTTGGTTGAGCTGAACACTTTGTTTTGCGAGCGCCTTGCGGTAGAGTAGATTAATAAACGGCCACACTGGTGGAAAAACAGGCTTCCGTCCAGCCCCATAAGTCGCGAAGCTGTAGGAACCGCGACTAATGGGACCTTTAGTCGCGGTTCTGGAGGTGAACCGCGACCAAAGGCCTGGGCCCAGGGCGCTCGGTGGCCAGCTGGTGCACATGAGGGGCTTTAGTCGCGGTTGGCCAGGACAACCGCGACTAAAGGCCTTCGGCACCTTTTAGTCACGGTTTGCCGTGCCAACCGCAACTAAAGCCCTCCCTATATATACCCATCCAGCAGCCAACACTTAGCCATTTGGAGCCATTCTCTTCACAAGTGGGTGTAGGTTTGCTTTTGGTTCCTCTTATGCACATAAGGTGTTTGATGAAATGCCCCAAGAGCATGAAACAAACATGACATGAAGTGTTGGAGCCACACTCTTGATCATGGTTAGCAACTTGATGAACCTTTGATGTGTCAATATGCATGTGTGTAGTTCATTGTTTAATTTATATTGTTTGTAGCTAGTTAGTTTAACAAATGCATGATGGTTAATTATATATTTTATATTATAATAATGCAGATGAATCGGCAATGGATGTACGGTAACCGACTCTCCGCGAGTTCACTACGGGTTTGAAAGATTTCCTCGTAGTGGCTAATGCGAACAAGCGGGGGTTTTGTTATCTGTCCATGTGTTATCTGTAAGAATGAGAAGGGTTACTCTTCCTCAAGAGTTGTTCACATGCATCTGCTTGAAGGGTTTCATGCCAAGCTATAATTGTTGGACCAAGCATGGAGAAAGAGGGGTTATAATGGAAGAAGATGAAGAAGGGATGATTTCATCGATGAAAGCTATCTTGCTCATTTCGTGATACTTTCATGGAGGATGCTGAAGGTGAAGGGAAGGTGAAGAAGAGGCACGTGATGATCCCGCTGATGATCTTGGTCGGACCATTGCTGATGCACGGAGACGCTGCAAAACTGAAAAGGAGAGGAGAATTTGGATCGCATGTTAGAGGA
The DNA here is from genome assembly GCA_021437245.1 of Aegilops speltoides. Classification (NCBI taxonomy): domain Eukaryota; kingdom Viridiplantae; phylum Streptophyta; class Magnoliopsida; order Poales; family Poaceae; genus Aegilops; species Aegilops speltoides. The sequence goes on along the minus strand of JAHHZJ010003824.1, from coordinate 41,913 downwards.
TCACGAAAGGCGCTGTACCCGGATGCGATGATGGTCTGAAAAAGCTGGGCTGCACAATCGGATTTGCTGAAATGGAAGGCAGAGGCAGGTGTAGCTGACTCGGCATTTGAAAACTTGCTGAAAATGTTGAAGAATATGTTTCCAAGGATAACGAGTTGCCCGCCAAGACGTCTGAAGCAAAGAAGGTTGTCGCCCTCTAGGTTTAGAGGTTACAAGATACATGCATGCATCAACGATCGCATCCTCTACCGCGTGAACACGAGAATTTGAATGAATGCCCGGTATGCACTTGCATTGCGTTATAAGATCGAGGCGATGACCACGGTGACGATGTTGAGGGCCGAAACCGGAAAAGGGTTCCTCCAAGGTGATGTGGTATGCTCCTATAATACCACGGTTGAAACGTCTGCTCAGAACAAAGAGCATGCCAAGTTGTTGCGATGGCACAAAGAGGACCGTAAGTCGGACGGGAGTTGAGACACACCGCAGATGGAACACAATGGAGAAAGATCGACAGATGGTTCAAAGATTTTGCAGCCGACGCAAGGAACATAAGATTTGCTCTAAGCACGGATGGCATGAATCCTTTTGGCGAGCGAGCTCCAGCCATAGCACCTGCCCGTGACTCTATGCATCTACAACCTTCCTCCTTGGTTGTGCATGAAGCGGAAGTTCATTATGATGCCGTGCTCATCCAAGGTCCGGCAACCCGCAACGACATCGATGTGTACCTAAGGCCATTAGTTGATGAACTTTTACAGCTGTGGGGTGGTGTCCGTGTGGGATGAGCACAAACAAGAGGAATTTGACCTCTGAGCGTTGCTTTTCGTAACCATCAACGATTGGCCTGCTCTTAGTAACCTTTCGGACTGTCAAATAAGGGATACAATGCATGCACGCACCGCTTACATGAGACTGAAAGTGTACATTTGCCAAATTGTAAGAAGAACGTGTACCTTGGGCATCGCCGATTTCTTCCAAAATTCATCCAAGAAGAAAGAAAGGCAAGCATTACAACGGCAAGGCAGATCACCGGCGAAGCTCGCGGAACGACCGGTGCTGAGGTATTTGATATGGTCAAGGATTTGAAAGTCATCTTTGGAAAGGGTCCCGCGGACAATCAGTTCGAAGGGAGCCGACGGGCACGCAGCCATGTGGAAGAAGAAATCTATATTCGGGAGCTAGAATATTGGAAAGTCCTAGATGTCCGCTCTGCAATCGACGTGATGCACGTTACGAAGAATATTTACGTGAACCTCCTAAGCTTCTTGGGCGTGTATGGGAAGACAAATGATACAAAGGAAGCACGGGACCAGCAACGTTTGAAAGACCACGATGACCGCATCCGGAATGGTTTCAAGGTCGTGCCAGCTACGCTCGACCAAAGAAGAGAAGGTCATCTTTTTGAATGCCCGAGCAGTATGAAGGTCCCGTCTGGATTCTCGCCCAATATAAAGGGAATAATAAACATGGCGGAGAAAAAGTTCCAAAACCTGAAGTCTCACGACTCGCCACGTGATTATGACGCAATTGCTTCCGATTGCTTTGAGGGGCTCCTGCCGAAAATGTTCGAGTAGCCATTGTGAAGCTATGTGCATTCCTCAATGCAATCTCTCGAAGGTAATCAATCCAAAGTTCTACCACGGTTACTGAACGATGTGATCCAATGTCTTGTCGGTTTGAGTTGGTGTTCCGCCATCCTTCTTCAATATTATGACGCACCTCCTGGTTCACCTAGTCGAAGAGATTTTCATTCTCGGTCCTGTATTTCTACACAATATGTTCCCCTCGAGAGGTTCATGGGAGTATTAAAGAAATATGTTCAGAACCGTGCTAGGCGAGAAGGAAGCATCGCCAAGGGCTATGGAAATGAGGAGGTAATTGAGTTTTGTGTTGACTTTGTTCCTGACCTTAAGCCGATTGGTCTTCCTCGATCGCGCACGAGGGGAGACTAAGTGGAAAAGGCACGATCGGAAGGAAATCAACGATATGTATGGACGGCCATTCTCTCGATCAAGCACACCACACTTTGTCTTGACCAATTCCAGCTTGGTGGCTCCGTGCTTTGAGAAACACAAGAATATTTTACGCCGGACAACCCGGGAAGCCTGAATCTGGATTAGGAAGGCCCACATGGAGACTTTCGCAGTTGGTTGAGAAAACATTTAATGAATGACAATGATGTTGTAGATCAGCTGTACATGTTGGCCAAGACACCATCTTCGACTATAACAACTTTCCAAGGGTACGAGATAAATGGGAATACATTTTACACGATCGCCCAAGATAAAAAGAGCACCAACCAAAACAGTGGTGTCCGCTGATGCAGCAACCGAGAATGGGCAAAAGGTCACATATTATGGTTACATAGAGGAGATATGGGAACTTGACTATGGACCCTCCTTTAAGGTCCCTTTGTTCCGTGCAAATGGTTCAAGCTAACAGGAGGTGGGGTAAAGGTGGACCAGCAATACGGAATGACAATGGTGGATTTCAACAATCTTGGTTACCTTGACGAACCATTCGTCCTAGCGAAAGATGTCGCTCAGGTTTTCTATGTGAAGGACATGAGTAGCAAACCGAGGAAACGGAAAGATAAGAAAACGATCAAGACATCATGCGATGATCCAAAGCGCCACATTGTTCTTTCAGGAAAAGAAACATCGTGGGAGTGGAGGACAAGATGACATGTCGAAGATTATAATATGTTTGCTGAAATTCCGCCCATCAAAGTGAACACCGACCCAAGCATTAAGTTAAATGATGAGGATGCTCCATGGATACGGCACAATCGTAAGCAAGCGAGGGACACAAGGGAAGAATTGATGTGTAATAATTTATTGTACCAAACTTTGTATTTGGTCGATGAACTGAATGATGTATCAAACCTTTTGTCAAACCTTCAAGGGATTAGTTTTATTTTTCTGATTTTTGATATATAATTGTATTTTTACGATTTTAAAATGAATTAGTTTTATTTTTCTGATTTTAAAAGGAAAAGGAAGAAGAAGAAAGAAGGAAAAGGAAAAAAACAGAAGAAAAAACAGAAGAAAAAAAAAAAAACAGAAGAAAAAAAAAAATGAAGAAAAAAGGAAAAACAGAAGAAAAAAACAAACAGAAGAAAAACATAAGAAAAAAACAAACAGAAGAAAAACAGAAGAAAAAAAAGGAAAAAGGAAGAAAGGAAGAAAAAAAGAAGAAAAACAAGAAAAGGAAGAAACAAACAGAAGAAAAAAAAAGAAGAAAAAAGGAAGAAAAAACAGAAGAAAAACAAGAATTTAAAATGAATTAGTTTTATTTTCTGAATTTTTTGATATATAATTGTATTTTTAAGATTTTAATAACATAAATAAATAAGTAATTAGAAACTTTAATGGCAAAAATAATTATCATAAAGTAAAATAAATAAGTAATTAGAAACAAAATAAAATAAAATAAATAAGTTTTTTGTTGTAAGTAGAAACAAAACAAAATAAATAAAGCAAAAATGAAAACAAAAAACAGGCAAAAAAAAAAATATGCCACCTACTGGGCCACCACGGCCTGAATACGACTAGAAACCCATTAATGGGCCAGGATTCAGGCCCGCAGAAGGCCCAATAGGCCCACAGGCTCATAGTAACAGAATAGGCCCGTAAGCCTGCATTTGAGAGGAGCTCGAAGTGGTGAGCGCAGCCGCGCTTATAAACCACTGTCGAAGCCTCTCGGCTAGCGAGGTGGGACTAAACATCCCACCGCACCGCGCCAGTTCCAGCACAGACCCTTTAGTCCCGGTTGGGGAGGCGGACCGCGACTAAAGGGTACCCTTTAGTCGCGGTTGTTGTCCCCAACCGCGACTAAAGGGTCTTTCTGCGCGGGAACGAAAGCGGCGGCAAAACCCTTTAGTCCCGGTTGGGGAGGCGGACCGCGACTAAAGGGTACCTTTAGTCGCGGTCCGCCTCCCCAACCGCGACTAAAGGTGCGTCTATAAATACTGCACTTAGCAGTTTTGCCACTTCCCATTCTCCTCTCTCTCGACGCCGAAGCGCTGCCCCGACGCCGATCGACGCCGACGCCGACGCCGAAGCCCTGTCCCGACGCCGAAGCCCTGCCCGACGCCGAAGCCTGCTGCGCCGCCGCCCCGTCCCGATGGCGCCGCCTCCGCCCATGCCTGCCCTTGCCCCGCCCGTGCCTGCGCCCTTGCCCGCCGCCCGCCGCCCTGCCCGCCGCCTGCGCCCTGCGCCTGCGCCCTTGCCCCCGCCCGCCGCCCGCGCCCTGCCGCCACCCGCCCGCCGCCAGCTGCTGCTGCCCTCCTCACAAAGAAGAAGAAGAAAGAAGAAGAAAAAGGAAGAAGAAGAAGAAAGAAAAGGAAAAGGAAGAAGAAGAAAGAAGGAAGAAGAAAACAAAAGAAAAACAGATGAAAAACAAAAAAAAGGAAGAAAAAAGGCCACCGGAATTTTTTTCTTTTTTTTTCTTTTTTTTTTGTTCCTTTTGATTTTAACTAGTTAATTAGTTTAACAAAAACGGTAAATAACTTAAAACTTGATAATTAACAAAAAAACCGTAAAATTTGATAATTAACCAAAAAAAACAAAAGGGGGGGCTATAAAATCAAAAATACATATAAAGTGAAAAACAAAAACAACGAAAACCGCCAAAGAAAAACAAAAAATAAAATGGAGGGGCGGCGAGGGGCGGCGAGGGGGCGGCGATCGCGTGTGTTTTTTTGGGATCGAGAGGGGCGGCGAGGTTATACATGTGTGTTGTCCTCGCCTCCCTCTCCGTGACGCCGTCGTCTGCCGCCTGCCTCGCGCTCTACCGCGACACCCTCTCCCACCCTTCCTCGCCCCTCCTTTTGCCACCGCCCTTCGCCACCGCCACCGCCACCGCCCCTTCTTCACTTAATTAATTTGTTTTTACTACATGTTTTCAGGATGACATAATGGCGACGATAGAGCTGACCCGATTATGGACAACTATGATCCGGACGGTGAAGCACATATGTTCGGCATCATAAACGGCGATATTCTATATGTGCCGACCGGAGAAGAAGAAGATGATATCTCTTCTTATCTGAACCTTGACGGTGAAGATGAAGGGCGCCGTCGAGAAGATGATGTTTAACAAACGCCGATAAACGATTTATCTTCAAATGGAAGTAGCAACCACCTCCGCGCCGAGGTATATATATACATTGAGCCTCGGTGATACAAACTAACTGATTTGAATAAATATGTGTACTAACGCGCGACTCTCTTTCTTATTTTAGCCCTCGGCGGATCGTCAAACAATCGAGTACGTCGTCAAAGCGTGGCGCAACCAAGACGATGAAACAAGGAGAAACATGCACCATCGAGGTTGTCGACAAGGCAACCGCAGGCAGCTGGAGCCCCGCAAGAACGCCACCAAGTTTGTCAGCCAATGCGGAGCCATTGTTAGAGACAACGCCTCGATCACCGTCCCAGAGTGGAATGAGCCAAAGAAGGCACGAATTGATGGTTTCACTTTTGTCGATAAGAGAACAAAAAAGATTGCTTCAAGAAGCTTATGGAACATTTCGCTCTACCTCCGAATACAACAAATTCGATGAGGAGGGTAACAAGATTGAGGAAAACAAGGAGAGGAGGAGGCTAGTCAAACAGTTCGCTCTTCATAAGATGGCCGACGATTCGGAAATTCAAGCAAAATCTAGCCCGTGACTTTGTCAAGCGAACAAGACTCCGGATTTCAAAGGACAATATGAGAAACTGAAACATGATTGGCCAGAATTTGTGAAGCAAAAGAAATCGGAGCAGTTCATTCAAATATCGAAAAAAATAAGGAAAATGCGGCTAAGAAGGAGTACAATCATGTTATGGGGCCAGGAGGGTATCGCATTTGGGTGCCTAGGTTGGAGAAGATGGAGAACGAGCTGAGGGCGCGAGGAATCCGTCCAGGTACGGAGGGATGGGACCCAAGGGCCAAAAGCTGGTGGTACGGGCATGGGGGAACGCTGAACCCGGAGACAGGGGAGTGTGTTTACCGGGGCAAATTAATTAAACCCACCCAAGCCCTTATTGACGCAATGAAGGATGCTCAACAGGGGAAGATCAAGTTCAACAGAGAGAACGACGCTCTGACAAAAGCCCTCGGGAATCCTGAACACGGAGGACGTGTACGAGGCATGGGGCACATTCCGTGGAAAATAGGGTTCCCCCAGAACGATGACCCGTACGGTTACAGAAGCCGTAAGAGAAAGATGGATCGGGAAGCAGATGTTGTGGCGCGGTTGGCATCGAAATGGATATGATGAAGAAAACCATGAGTGTACTAGTAGCGAAAGAGATGCAGCTCGGTGCAGCATGAAGATCATCCAGCGGATCTCGGAAGCCAGCAGCGGAGAAGCAGCGTGGCTTCCACGGAGGCCCCACCGGCTGGTGCGGATGCATCGACGATCGAAATTACTGCACCGGAGCCTCGGTGATCGAAATTACTGCACGGAGCCTCGGTGGTCGAAATTACTGCACCGGAGCCTCCTCGCTACCCGTGGGCGATATAAAGGAGATGAAAGAATGTCATCTGTATTATCCTATCGGGAACATGTCCATGAAGGTAGCCATCGGCAGTGCTTTACCATGTTTACCTGGAGCACTCCACCACAACAACCCCATTCAAGATGGCTATGCTCGTGTCACGGTGGAGGACATAGTCCAAGGGTTTGAGGACCTGGAGATTGACATTGCTACACCTGAAGGGGTGAAAAGACTTGGAGATGTCAAGCGCCAGTTCATTCTATGGCAAAAGAAGTTTATCAAGTTTCCAGGCGAGGCGCCAAGGACAACAAGTCCACCCCCCTACGGTGGTGGTGGTGGCGGTGGCGGTGGTGGTGGTGGTGGTGGTGGTGGCGGTTCACCTACACCTCCGTCACATCAGCCGACGCCGCCCCAGATCCTACAACGTCCGGCGGGTGATCATCCGCCGCCCCAGATCCTCGTCCGGCGGGTGATCGACGCCGCCCCAATCCACCTCGGCAAAGAAGCGAAGCAGTCCTGGATTATTAACCCGGACCCTTATGTACCTAAGACCACAAAGGTACGGAGCCATCATCAAGCCTCTCCCACAAGGCCTTGGGAACGAGTGCCGAGGAAGTCGACGCTGCCGCTGCTGCTGATTTGGAGAAATGGAAGGCGGACTGCAAGAAGAAAAGAGAGCCCGAGCCCAAGCCAGATTTTCGATGAGCAAAAGAAGTGGGCTAAGTCATTTTGAGCACACCGTCCCAAGCCGCGAAGAATCTGCCTAACGACTATGCACGTGAACTTGCAGGCAGGCACTCATGTTCAAGGAGAACAAAGAGCGGGAGAAGGCCGAAAGTAAAAAAGCGGAAACAAGTTGCCCAGCTCGGGAACAAAGTAAACAATCGATTGCCCCGCTTATAGTGGAAGCCTTCGTCCGGATGCCCCGAGATCATACAAGCTGCGGCAACACAGGATTGATATGTGAACGCGCCGAGAACAAGCGCCAACTTAGGTATTACTCTTCGTGAACTATTAGGCCTTGATGAGGCGCCAATGAAGGAGGTAGTAATTACATATGTCAAGAATGGGCCTCTCGTCGAGCTGCTTGAGAAAAGGATCTACCTCCACAAATGAAAGGTCTGCTGAATTGGTACAAGGGTTACATAAAAATAAAACGCCAAAGAATATATTTATGCGAAGTTAGACATGAGCATCACTTCAAACATTACTATGTACAAATTGAACTGAGTGAATTGTTCCAGCTTTTCAATCTGCTTGAGCTCGACAAATCTATCATCAGTTGCTACGTTCTGTAAGTGATTTATTAATTTCTACCCCATCTTGTTCATATTGCCTGCACTATATATATGTCCTAACTATATTGTTGTGTCCGCTATTATACATGCAGAATGAAGATTAAGGAATGCAGAGTAAGGAACATCCATGATGTTGGGTTCATTGACCCACACATCGTTAATGGACATGTGTTGGAGCATCACCCCGCCGACGTGGAGGCAGACCTGTGGCAGTTTCTTACAAAGCAGGAACTCAAAAGTGATATTCTATTTCCTTACCATTTTGGGTGAGTGTTTCTGTCTTGAGCACATTCTCTTTTGTTTACTCCATGCATGGTATGTGGCCGGCTAATCGATGAGTTATGCATGACGGTCTTGTGCATGTATCGTGTCCGCAGGTTCCACTGGATTCTGCTAGTAATTAAAGTTAACACCTCAGAATGTCTCGTCCACGACTCTCTGAATATGGATCCAAAGCTTTGGGGCGACATGAGAAGAATGCTGCAGAAGTAATTATTTTCATTCATTTGCGCCTATATCGATCGGCCTATTTCGCTCATTTCCTAATATCAAGTAACTAATAACTCTCTTGTTCATTTAATTTTCTTTGCCTCGTAGGGTTTGGAGACGGTTCGTAGATACAAAGGTCGGTGAATTCAAAAAAGAGCTAGAATTCAAAAGGTTAAAGCCTAAGAATGCTGGGGATATTCAGCCACCGTTGACCAATCTATGTGGATACTATGTTCGTGAGATGATCCGAGATACACCTCTGAGCGGGTTCCGAGTGATACCAATGCTCGAGGAATAACCTCCGTGGATGCTTAGTCCGAAGCTCGCTTCCGACCACTTCAAGAGGAACTAGCTGGATGGTTCAGCAGGAAGTCCTCCATCCTAAAGGAGAACACTATTACGAGGACGAGAACTTTATATGGAATAAATCATGTATGGAAACTTGTTCAAAATTGTATATGGTCATCCGATGATATTGAATATATATTGTATATTCCTCTTGAATTCTTTTGGTTCTAATTTCAAATTTATTTGAAATTGTACATTCATATGCATGTATGTAGTACCGTAGAATATATGAAACTCCTTCAAAATTAAAATAAAGCACAAAAGAAATAAAACAATACAAATTAAACAGAAAACAGGTTTAGGGGGGCTAAAACCCTAAACCTGCGGCGGCCTTTAGTCGCGGTTGGCCAGAAGAACCGCGACTAAAGGTCCTCCGCCCCGACGGCCGCCTGGCGCCCACGTGGACGGGCCGTTAGTCGCGGTTCTTAAGCAGCCGCGACTAAAGGTGGGGGGCTTTAGTCGCGCTTATTTGGTCGCGGTTGCGCAGCCGCGACTAATGGCAGTTGCAAACCGCGACCAAAGGCCTTTTTTCCACCAGTGCCAGCAGCGCTCGCATCGGGTGCTAGTGCATGATTATCAACGCTTCAAGGGTTTGGGGTGGCCTCACGACAACGCTTTTTAACTTGGTAAATTTGGGTGGCCTCAAGAGAGTTTGTAGGGAAGCAATGAGGGGGTATAGAGCAAGATCATTTTTCCCTAGGGTTTGGGTGTCCTCAGAGTTTTGGCTTGTAGAGGCCGAGGTAGGGAGGAGAAGATCGAAGAAAGAAGAAGAGAAGAAGAAGAATGAATAGAGGAAGAAGAAAAATAGAATATTTCATTTTTCTCTTCTCCTCTATTCCCTCTTCTTCCTCTTCTTTTTTCTTCTTTTTTTCTTATTTTACTTTTCCTCTACACTAAACTAAAATGCACTAACCTAAAACCTAATACTAATTAACAACCTAAATAAAAATTAATACATATATTAAAAACATACATAAACAAAAAAATGTTATGAACATTATATTTAGGTTGTTAGTATATACACATACATAAACATACATATATACACATAGACACAAAAATACATATATACACATGCAAACACATATATACACATATATATACACATCTACACAAAAAATTGTATATATACACATATACAAAAAAATGCAGTGGCAGGGGGCGAAGGCCAGCGGCAGAGGGGCAGAGCAGGAGCAGGCAGCTCACAGGGGTGGCGGGCACGGCGCGGCGTCAAGGCTGAGAGCGGGCGCGACATCGGGGCAGACGAGAGGCGCGGGACGGCAGTTGAGCAGCCTGACGCGCTTGGATGCGGCATTTACATGAGGTGGACTACTGACGTGAGGCGGCAGGCATTTAGGTGGAGCAGCTCGACGGCTCAGGGGCGACGGCACCGAGGCAGATCAAGCAGCAAGGCCATGAGAAGAAAGGGATGGATTTGGAGAAACTGCTAAGTAGTTGGTTATATATGAAGAGGTGGTCCTGTTCGTGAAACCAGCGGGACCAATACCCCTTTAGTCCCTTTAGTGCCACCAACCGGGATCAAAGGCCTCTTCAGCAGCCCAAAGGCGAGAAGCGGCGATCTTTGGTAACCGGACTAAAGATGGGATTGGTCCCGTTGGTGCCACGAACCGACCAATGATCCCTTTAGTCCCGTTGGTGCCTCCAACGGGACCAATGATCGCAGTCTGGGTACGGTGAGGCATGAAAGTTTAGTCCCACTCGCTAGCCGAGAGGGGCGCCAGAAGGTTTATAAGCCCAACCTGCCGCACCCTCTCGAGCTCTCTCCACCGCAGTGCTTACGGGCCTACTTACTATCGCTTGCTCGATAGCCTATCACACCACCTGGGGCTGAATCCTGGTCCATGGTGGGTTTCTAGTCGTATTCACAGCTGTGGGGCCCAAGGCACATTTTTTTATTTACTTATTGTTGCTATTTTTACTTTTTTCCAGATTTTTGTTTTGTTTTCTGCATTATTTATTTTCTTGTTTTTTTGCTTTATGTTTTAATTATTTTGCTTTTAGTTTTAGAAAAAATTTAAACTTTCTCGTTAGTGCCATTAGTTCTCAAATTTGAAAACCTTTTTTGTTTTTTTGTTTTGTTTCGTGCTTTATTTATTTTATTTTGTTGATACTTCCAACAAAATACTTATTGTTGCTATTTTTATTTTTTTCGCAGATTTTTTGTTTTGTTTTCCGCATTATTTATTTTCTTTTGTTTTTTGCTTTATTTTATAATTCTTTTTGCTTTTAGTTTTAGAAAATTATAAACTTTCTGTTAGTGCCATTAGTTTTCAAATTTAAATACACTTTTTTGTTTTCTTTTTGCTTTATTTATTTTATTTTGTTTCTACTTACAACAAAATACTTATTGTTGCTATTTTATTTTATTTTTCAGTTTTTTGTTGTTTTCTCGATTATTTATTTTCTTTTGTTTTCTGCATTAAAGCATTTCAAATGAACTCTGAAAAAGTTGAAAGTTGAAAGTTGGCATGGTATCACGAGGGCCGAACCATAAGACATTAAAGCATTTCAAATGAAATCTGAAAAAGTTGAAAGTTGAAAGTTGGCATGGTATCATAATTTCGTCTGCTACAAAGTTGGCATGGTATCATCATAATAGTTATGGAGAAAGTCTTCACTTTTTCTTCACTTGTGTCATTTGCATATTGCGCCATAACCATGGATAATCTTCATTGTTTATCAGGATGCTGGGGTCAGCCTTGACTTTGAAGGGAGGAATTTCATGAAACTTATCATAATCTTCAGATATGTTTGTCTTGCCTTCCACTCCCACGAGTCCCCTTTTCCTGAAAGAACTATGTGGCGCTTTTGCTCATCGTGATGATGTATTCGCTTCTCATCTTTTCTTTTTTTCGGTCTGTAGACATGTCCTTCACATAGATAACTCGCGCCACATCATTGGCTAGGACGAACGGTTCGTCGGTGTACCCAAGATTTTTCAGATCCATTGTTGTCATTCCGCATCGTGGGTACTCACATTCTCGCTTCCCCGACAGATTGACCCATTTGCATTTAAACAAAGGACCTTAAAATCATGTCCGTAGTCAAGTTCCCATATGTCCACTATGTAACCATAATATGTGTCCTTTCCTCTCGGTTGGTGCATCAAAGCGACATCGCTGTTTTGGTTGGTGCTCTTTTATCTTGGTCAATCGTAAAATGTATTCCCATTTATCTCAGATCCTTTCCAAATCGTAATAAATAAGATGGTCCCCAGACAACAAGTACAGCTCATCACAAACAGTGTTGTCACCTCTCGAGACGTGCTTCCAACCAACTGCCGAAAGTCCTGATGTGTTCACATGTAATCCACCATTGCATAGCTCCGTGTTTGAGCGCTGGATCGTTCGTGTGTTCATCGACATACGGTGTCACCAAGGTAGAGTTCAGAGAACTGCGTAGCGCGCTTGAGACTAAGAATATCTGTCCCTCATATTATTGAGTCACTTCCAAGCCTGCTTTTTCCAAATCTGGCTCCCCTCATACCGCGATTGAGGGAGACCTATCTTCTTAAGGCCAGTGAATGAAGTCAACACAAAACCCGATGACATCCTCTCGCTTGATGGCCCATGGAGATGCTTCCTTCTGCCTAGCGCGGTTACGGACATATTTCTTTAAGACTCCCATGAACCTCTCAAAGGGGTACATATTGTGTAGAAATACGGGCCCGAATGACAATCTCACAACTAGATGAACTAGGACGGCGCCATGATATTGAAGAAGGATGGTGGGAACACCAGCTCAAACCGACAAGACATTGCACCACATCACCTCTTAGCCTTGGTATGATTTCTGGATCGATCACCTTATGAGAGATTGCATTTAGGAATGCACATAGCTTCACAATGGCTAATCGACGCTTCGTAGAAGCCCCTCAATGCAACCGGAAGCAGCTATGGCCATAATCACGTGCAGTCATGAGACGTTAGGTTCTCAAACTTTTTCTCTCACATATTTATTATTCCTTTTATACTGATTTATAAGCCAGCCGACCTTCATACTAAGCAGGCATTCAAAGAAGATTGCCTTTTTCTTTTGGTAAGAGAATAGCCGGCGTGGACCTTCATACCGCTTTGGAGGCATGCCGCCTTTTTTCGGCAAACGCTACAGGTCCTCCTGTGCCTCACTTGTATCTTTTGTCTTCCCATACACGCCCAAAGCCTAGCAGGTTCACGCAGGTTCTTCGCCACGCGCATCACATCGATCAAGAGCGGACCTCTAGGTCTTTCCAAAGAGGTAGGTCCCAAAATATAGATTTCTTCTTCCACATGGGTGTGTGTGTCCCCCAAATACTCTGAACAGCTAGTCCGCCGACCATTTCCAAAGATTACATGTAAATCATTAACTATAGCAAGTACGTGATCACCGTACGCATATGGCTTCTTCCGTGATCTGCCTCGCTTTCAAATGCTTGCCTTTCTTTCGACATTGATGGTTGGTCGGAAGAAATCGACGGCGGCCTGTGTACACATTCTTCCCGCAGCTTCCTAGGTATATACTATCGTGTCAAGTAAACAGTGCGGTATGCGTGGGTATCCCTTGTTTGTCTGTCCCGAAGGTTACTAAGAGCGGCCAATCGTTGATGGTCACGTAACAGCAACGCCTTTAGGTGAAATTCTCCTGCTTGTGCTCATCCCACATACGCATAATCCGCTTCCATTCCACAGCTGTAAAAGTTCTTCAACTAATGGCCTTAGGTACACATCAATGTCGCTTGCCGGTTGCTTAGGGCCTTGGATGAGAAATGGCATCATAATGAACTTCCGCTTCATGCACATCCAAGGAGGAAGGTTATACATACATAGAGTCACGGGCCAGTGCTGTGATTGCTGCTCGCTTCCCCGAAAGGATTAATGCCATCTCGCGCTTAAAGCAAATCATACGCTCCTTGGGTCACTTGGTAAACTCATCCCAAGATTTTCTCGATTTTTCTCCATCGCAACCCGCCGCTTAAGTGCTCTCAACTTCCCGCCTTCTTACGGTCCTCACTCGTGCCATCGCATCAACTTGGCATGCTCTCCGCTTCAACAGACCTTTCAACCGTGGTATTATAGGAGCGCATCACATCACCTTCGCAGAACCTCTTCCCGGGGCTCACCATTAACACAGCACCAGTGGTCATCTCTGTCTCGATCTTATACCGTAATGCACCACATACCGTGCATGCATTCAGATCCTTGTACGCAAGTATGTAGAGGATGCAACCATTAGGGCATGCATGTATCTTCTACACCTCCAATCCTAGAGGGCATACGACCTTCTTTGCTGTGTATGTACTGTCGGGTAATTCGTTATCCTTGGAAGCTTCTTCTTCAATATTTTCAAGAGCTCTCAAATCCTTTGTCAAGAGTCCGCCAAGCACTTCATGATTAGACTCATCTTCGCCTTCAGGATTTCAAATCCATTGGTGAGTACAATCATGCTGTTCATAAGATATGTTCCAAACTGCGCTTTGTGAGAAGGAACCTCACCGAGGGGAGAAGATAGAGAAAACTTTGTCTACTATGCTCCTTCAGATAGGATCCTCCAACAGCAATACCGCGTCGTATAACTACACCGTTTATTCCGAGCTCATTCACATGTTACTTCAGCTGAAAAGCATGATGAGCTACTCACTAAGAATGGCTCTCAATACCCATTGGGGCACAACCTTTACCTCAAGTCCATCCTAATGTTGCAAATAGACAAAAGTTTAATGGTACCTTTCGGGTAAACAAACCAATTTCGAGCATAAGCGAAGCGTAATGGGAACAGGAGATCTAGATACCCGTGCAAGGAAAAGGCACTTCAAAGCCCAGTTTGATAAATCTAAGCTTTGCAACAAGTGTGGATGCCACACGATTCTACTCAAAAGTGCACAATCCCCAAGATCCGTTATGCTGTACCAAGAATCACAGGACGCAAAGCACCTCAAGGGAAAAGGTTTGAAGCCAACTTCAACCTTCATCCGGATAGCGCAAAAGGAGCTGGTGGTTCGCACGATGTTCCTCCTGGACCGAGCAACGCCGTGATTCCTTATCTGCCTGAGGCTACTGCTGAAATGGAGAACACGTTGATTGAGTACACCGCAAACAACGTGTTTGGCGACTTCGACTAGTCCCTCAATCTCCTAGTGATCTACTTAATTATGTCCATTTGTGATGATTGTAATAAGAACATAAGTTTGTTGTTGTCTTTATATTGTATTGTATCAGACATTTGATATAATAAAGATTGTATTCTATATATTACTATGAGGTTTTCTTATTGAAAATTCTTTGTTTTATATAGTTTTCACGGGACAATCCGATGGAAGAGGAATTATGCCTTGTGGACAGTGGTGCCACAAACTCCATAATCGAGGAGATGAAATATTTCCAAACTCAAAAAGACAAATGGAGATATTCTAACTATCGCCGACGCGATATCGTGATTGTTGGTACTGGACGTGCCATATTCACCCTCCCAAGTGGTACATATGTGACAATTGAGGATGCTTTTATCGTATCCCGATTCTCACGCATTCTCGATCAGTTATCGAGATATTCGTAAAAATGGTTTTCATATTGAAACCCATGAAGACAACAAAGAGGAGTATCTACTTTACTAAAGATGACGGATATGGCAAAAGGTACATGAGAAAATTCCTTCTATCGCTCTGGTTTGTACTATACGTGACATCAAACCCGTGGAACATGTTGCATACAAAGTAATTTTTCAGAATGTTAACGATTCCAAACCTGGCATGATCGCTTAGGCCATCCCGAATAGGGATGATGAGGAAAATTACTAGCAATTCCATTGGTCATAATTTGCTTGAGTCAAAATTTCTCAATCTTCTGATTTTGTGTGCACATCTTGTGCCACGGAAAGCTAATTTTGAGGCCCTCACACCTCAAAATACAAGCTGAACCACTTCAGTTCCTTGAACGTATTCAAGGAGACATTTGTGGTCCCATTCAGCCATTATCCTGACCTTCCGGATTTCATGGTTTTGATTGACGATCTACACGATGGTCACATGTGTGTCTTCTATCCACACGAAACCATGCATTTGCCAAGATAATGAGGCAAGTCATTGTTGCAAGCCCATTATCCCGAAGTCGAATTAAGTCAATTCAATGGACAATGCCGCAGAATTCTCCTCATGTGCTTTCAATGATTATTGCATGGCTTTGGGGATTGAAGTTCAGCACTGCTCCATATGTTCATACACAAAATGGTTTGGCTGAAGCATTGATTAAGAGGATCAAACTCATTGCAAGACCTTTGTTGATTTAATTGCAATTTGCCAACCTCTTGTTGGGGACACGCTTATTTTACACGCTGCTGACTTGATACAATTGAGGCCAACTGCATATCACAGCTTCTTCCTCTCGAATTGGTACGGAAATCCTCCAAGCATTTCCCATTCATGTAAGTTCGATGTGCTGCATACATCCTGATCTCACCACCACAATGACATCTATGGGCCCACACAGAAGTTGGGGATCTATGTGGGGTACAAATCGCCGCCGATTATCAAGTACCGAACCCCGACCGGGATCTGTTCACAGCCCGTCACGCTGATTGCATATTTAATGAGGAACATTTTCCGCATTAGGGGAGATTTCAAGTACCGTAAACAATGCCCGAAATTGATTGGAATGATCATTCCATTTCATCCTCTCGATCCACGATTTCCAAGAGACCGAACTCCAAGTTCGAAGATCATTAATTTGCAACATCTTGCAAATAATCGCCGATTCGCATCGATTTGAAAGGTGTTGCAAAATCCTTAAACCCAGCCGTAAACGCACCGAAAGAGTGGAGGTACCAACAAAAACGACTCAACTTCCTATTCCTAAAAAGAGGGGAGTAGTAGGGTCTCGAATCGAGCATGCTTCTAGAAAGCAGCAAAGGAAAGCGAGGAGAAAACCTCGAGTCAAGAAATGCAGGTCAACTCAATGTTGACAAACACCGATGGGTAGTATACACCCAAAGGAAGGGCAACCTCCACAACCCAGCCTCAAAGGCGCATAAACCGACTAGGACATCGAACACCCACACTCGATCGCATTGGGAAATCACGAAGAGTCATTAGGGTGCAGAAATTTCCATCAACTATGTTGATTCTCGAGAATTATTTGACCGCCGACTACGATCGTCGACATATATTTTGGTCGACAAGATTGCAGATACCCTTCTCATCGATCATGATCCAAGGTCTATCGTCGAGTGCCAAAGGCGCCCGACCGCCTAAATTGAAGGATGCAATCCAAGCAGAAATTGCCTCGCTTAACAAAAAGAAAGGTATTCATCAAGCAATACCTACACCTCCCAGTTGTTTTCCTGTGGATTCAAATGGGTTTTTCTCCGAAACGGAATGAGAACAATAAGGTGGTGAGATATAAAGCAAGGCTCAGAGCACAAGGTTTCACGCAGAAACCCGCATTGATTTCATCGAAACATATTCTCCAAGAATGAGTGCAACCACTTTCCGATATCTTATATCCTTGGCAGTGCAAAATCGCCTATCTATGCAGTTGATGGACGCCGTGACCGCATACCTTTATGGGTCACTAGATTCGACATATATATGAAGGTTCCGATGGAATCTCTATCCCTAATAAAAATGCAAAACGCAACATGTATTGTGTAAAGCTGAATAAGTCACTATATGGCTTATCACACGGGACGGATGTGGTACAACCGCCTCAAGGAGTTCCTTCTTCGTAAAGGTTACTCCAATAGTGCTGATTGCCCATGTGTTTTCATCAAGAAGTCCTCTACAGGATTTTGCATCATTTCTGTGTATGTTGATGATCTCAACATCATCGGCAGCACACCAGACATTGATGAAGCACGCAATCACCAAAAGATGGAATTTGAGATGAAGGATTTGGGTAAAACGAAATTTTGCTTAGGTATTCAACTTGAGCATCTTCCTCGGGAATCATGGTACACCCATTTATATCCAGAAATATTGGAGAAATTCAATATGGACAAATCCTATCCATCTAAAACTCCCATGGTGGTTCGATCTCTAGACGAGAGAAAGATCCGCTCGCACCAAGGGATGATGGAGAAGAGGTGTTGGGACCTCAAGTTCCATACCTTAGTGCTGTTGGAGCGCTTATGTATCTTGCAAATTGCACAAGACCTGATATTGCATTTGCAAAGTGAATCTACTTGCTAGACATAGCGCAGCTCCCACCAAATGTCATTGGTCCGAGTGAAGAATATCTTTCGATATCTCCAAGGCACAAAAGATCTTTTCCTATTTTTCCAGTCCCAGAAAAATCAGGACTCTGATGTGATTGGATGTGCAGATGCCGGCTATTTGTCTGATCCCCATAATGCCAGATCTCAGACCGCCTTTTGTGTTCCTACATGGTGGTACTGATATATCATGGAAGTCTTCAAAATGACTGTGGCAACATCTACCAATCATTCTGAAATAATTTCATTATTTGAAGCAACATGCGAATGTGTATGGCTTCGCAGAATGATAAACCACATACAACAGTCATGTGGAACGGGTTAGATAAAATCACCTACCATTATCTATGAAGATAATGCAGCTTGTGTTGCGCAGATGCAAACAGGATACATCAAGAGTAATATCACCAAGCATATTTCTCCTAAATGGTTCTTTCCCCATAATCTTCAGAAAAGCGGGGAAATAAGCATTCTCGCAAGTCAAATGATGCATAACCTTGTTGATTTATTTACCAAGTCTCTACTAAATTCTACATTCCAGAAATGTGTTCATGGAATTGGTATGTGAAGACTTAGGGACTTGCAGTGTCAGGGGAGTCTCTTCTTGAGATATCCTCATTTTAATGACATCATATTATGCTATCTTTCTTTGTGAGTATATTTTCAGACCTCATCAAAGATTTTATGAAGAACTTTTGAAGGAGAATCTTTTGAGATGATAGAGCTTCCTGGACAATCGTGAAGATGATCTACATGGTCAAGCGAGATTAGCGGAGTGTTAAAATAATCCTGTAATTAGGGAAAATCTCCCTTGCCCAACCGACGCCTTCCCTTCGATCTCCTCGAACCGACGCCTCGAGAGATCGCCGTGGTTCTTCAGGAGATATAAAAGGGACATGTAACCATCATTCTAAAGATTCGATCATTCTGATTCAAACAAAGGAGATGGCGCTTGCAGAGCAAGGCAGAGCAGCAGCTCGGTTGAGTGAGTCAGCGACACCAGGGCGGAGGGTCAAGCTGTCGTGGTCATGCTCATCCTCGACTAGGCTAGGAAGAGAAATGGCGCTGGAGGCCATCGCACGGTTCCCGTGTGTGGCGGAGGCGCAGCAAGCAGAATCCGTATGAAGGAGGCAGGAAGGAGCTGCGCCAAGAAGGTGGATGGGCATGTCGAGACGATGGCCGAGCTCAGCTAAAGGGAGCAAGTAGACGTGACATCACACATGTGCTTTTTTCCTTTTAATATCTTTATATTTAATTAATAGTAAATACTTGTATTATAAAAATATAATTTGGTTAATATTTAGAAAGTGCTCATCTCACATTTAAAAATTGGTCAATAAATTAAGTTTGCTCAACTTTTAGAAAACATTTGTACCATTCAGAAAATGTAAGCAACATTTCTTTCATGCATCTCAAGAAAATGTACGTGACATTTTTGGAAAATGTTCGACATTATATTTTTCTTGTGTAATTCAAAACAAAACGTTTAGCACCAATCAAAAACAATGCACGTTACACTTAAAAGAATGTTCACATGTTTGAGAATATGTTCAGAAAATGTATTTTGGGGACTGCAGGCTGGCGATGTCGTGGAGGATCTTGGGCTGAGCTGCCATCCTCGCCCATCGACTGCAAGTACTGGAAATACTCGCCCACCATACCCTAGCTGGATCACTTCATGAGAAGCTAACATTAGTGCAGAACCGGCATTAGCACCGGTTCAGAGTTCTATAGTGCCGGTTACATAACCGCACTAATTAGTGGTCACTAACCTCTTCCTTTTAGCACCGGTTCAGCACGAACCGTGCTAAAGGGCTACCACATGGCACGAGCCAGCCCGGGACTGAGTTTTTAGTACCGGTTTGTAAGACCAACCGTACTATAAGGTTTGGAGGGTTTTAGTTTTATGATTTCTTTTTCATTTAATTTTGTGTTTCCATTTTAATTTTTTTGTTTGCTGGTATTTTACGATACTACACATTGTACATATATATATATATATATATATATATATATATATATATATATATATATATATATATATATATATATATATATATATAATTTCTAGTAGAACCAATCATGCATATATATATCACATCAATGTCTCACAAATTAAACCACCATATTAATTAATTCACACATACACACATGTATATATATACAATTCTCCTACATATGAATGTTGCCTTCGGAGCCAGTCTAATTGGTGCCTTCGGAGCACGATGATAATTGAAAGTGGTTTTCATTGGGGCGTAGCGGTAATAGAATTCTCCATTCGGATTTATGACCTGGTCGAGCAAAAATCCCGCTATTTCTCTTGAAGTGCTTCTACGCTACCGCTTATATGAGCTTCCCCGCACCTCTTTGAACTGTTAAGAAGGAGATCAATATGCATGTGTATTAGTTGTGTGACTAGCTAGATATCGAGAATGGTGTAAAATTGTGAATAGTGTTCTCGACAAGCGCATCCATTACTGTCTTTGAGATCTGCTCCTTCGGACGCCATCATGTAATATTCTCGCAAACGCAGAATGCACACAGATCAGTCCCTCGCGCTCGCTTCAGTGGCCTTTACGAGAATGGAATTTGATCAGATAAAAATTAATCAAGCATGATAATTAAAGAGATGGCAGCTAGCTAGCTAGCTAGCTAGTACTACTTAATTACTTACCTTGGGTCGAAACCATTCAAGCTTTTGTTTCCATTCGCCGGGCGTGACGCTGATGATTCTTGCCCAAGCCCTGCCCGCCAACAAAGAAAATGAATAAAGGGGTTATTAAATAGTACATATCATGAAATGACGAACTAAATAGGCCGAGATATATAGTTAATAATGATTGAAATTACCTGTTGACTATCCCATACAAGATGTTAAAGTCAGTGTTTTTTGAGACTAGTGAGTCCAGTACTTCAACTGTTCCGGCGTCAACTTTAATGATACACAAGACCCAGTGAAATCTGCATGCACACACGTTTACATGTCTTAATTAAGCGGGCATATGTTAGCAAAAACATGTAGCTAGCTAGTAGGCAAAAACAGAGAATTTGTAGTACAAGACGGTGTGACTCACCCAAAGTGGTAAGGAAGTAGTATATCTTCATTGTATTTCAGGCGCTTCAAGAACTCTAGCATGCTGTCCTCTACTTCCTTTGCAAGACGTTCACTTATCTTCCATGTGAATTCATTAACGGTGTTTGGGTCAATGAACCCAATGCCATAGCGCCCATCTTTTCTCATTTCATATATCTTCATCCTGCATAATACCACAGAAAATAATATAGTGAGGATAATTACAGGTAATGATTGATCTCAAAAGGATCACTACAGCTAGCTTGAGACTTAAATTATAGAAAGAAATCACTTACGTATAATAGCAACCGATTTATAGATTTGTCGAGTGCTTCCTTATTGTATAACTGAAACAGTTCTAAATACTAACGGACCCAGCTTTCATGGTAGTAATGGTCCTCCTGACATTCACCATGAGGGACACTCGATCTGAAATCTTGGTAATGTTCATGTACCATTGATGCAATTCATACATTCTCGCTGGAAGGTTCTTGACCTTGTCCTGCGCGACCAAAGGTTGGCCCCGGCATATTTCCGCTTTACTTCATCCTCTCTAAGCAAAGGCATGGGCTCGATCTCGAGGAGTTGTCCAACAGTGATGTTGAGAACTTCAGCCTGCATTATATGCTCCTCCGTTGTTACCACATTGCCCACCTCGAACATGCACTGTTTGCCCACAATAATATTGGGGCGCCAGATTGTCACCTCGTTGTTGGCACAACAAGCGAGGATCGATTATACTACTGTCTCTATATAACTAACATTTTATAACATTTCTAACAATGCTATATATAACTAACATTTCTATAACATTTCTAATATTTCTATAACTAAAGAACAGAAAAAATTATAACATTTCTATATATATAACTAACATTTTTATAACTATTTCTATAACTAAAAACAGAAAAATTTCTAACAATTCTAACTTTTTATAACTATATATTTCTATAACTAAAAACAGAAAAATTTCTTCAATTTCAAACATTTCTAACAAATCTAACAATTCTAACATTTCTAACTATTTCTAAAAACAGAAAATGTCTAACAATTTCTTAAAACAGAAAAATCTATAACTAAAATTTATGTGTAAAAGGCCACCGCCGCTAGGCGAGAGGCGACGGGGAGCGCGGCGACGGGACGGCGACGGCGCGCGACGACGTGGCGGCGACGACGGGACGGGACGACGGGCGGGCGGCGACGGGCGGCGACAGGCGCGGCACGGGCGGCGACGACGGGACGTGGCGGCGACGACGGGACGGGCGGCGATGACGGGACGGGCGGCGATGGGGGGCGGCGACGACGGGACGGGCGGCGATGGGCGGCGACAGGTCAAGGCAAGCGACGGGCAGAGGAGAAGAAGCAGAGGGAGATGAGAAATCGACGAAAGTTTGAAGTGTTTTCTATATAGAGCAGTATTTTAGTACCGTTGGAGCCACCAACCGTACTAAAGGTCTGTTTGGCCAGGCTAAGCGGCGGAAGCGATTCTTTAGTACCGGTGGTGGCACAAACTGCATTAGGCCCCCTTTAGTACTGGTTTGTGCCACGACCCGTACTAAAGGGGCAAGCGCAGGTGCGGTGAAGTTTAGTCCCACTGCTAGTCGAGGGGCTACCGCGACCGGTTTATAAGCCACAGCGGTAGCTCTCGAGCTCCTCTCCTAATCAGGCCCACTGGCCTACCTGTCCTCCTCGCCTTGTTGGCCAATCATCGGCCTCAGGGCCTGCATCCTGCCCGATGAAAGGTTGTGTCGCTAGTCGATGCAGCCTGCTGGCCTAGGCTTGGCGGGCTTTTTTTCTTAATTTTTTTGCTTTATTTTTTGTTTTATTTATTTTGAGTTGTATTTTGCTGTATTTAGAGTTTCTTTGTGAATATTTTTGCTTTAGGTACAAAAATTACAAACTTTCTGTTAGTGCCGTAGATTTCAAATTTGAATAGTTTAAATTTTGAATTATTTGAAATTTGTGTGAATCACTAGTTTGTGAATAACTTAACTTTGAAAAAGTTTTTCAGTGATTCTTTTTTTTATGTTCAATATTAGTGTGTTTTATCATTATATTCAATTTAGTAATGCTTAGGTTATTTAAAAATGAAATGCCTTTGTAACAGTTCAGTTTTCGCTTGAAACCCCGATACTTCAAAGTGATTGTCCATTTTGTACACGGCGCATCCAGTTTTGCCAGAACCTCTCTACTTTCTTGCACATGCTATTTGTATGAAATTATGATACCATGCCAACTTTCAACCTTTTCTGAGTTCATTTGAATTGCTTTTCAAATTCAGGGTCATTTAGCTGGAAAAATTAGTAAATGCATGAAAAGAATTTGTTTCACATAAAATTTCTTCGTTTCAAATGCCAAAACACATAACTACCCTAACTATTACAGACATTCCCTCCTCGGTGTGAAACATGAAGAAAGTGATGATAGTGAAGCCGATCACATCCCCAGATCTTTGGGTGTGAAACTTTTTCTTCAAGGTGTCCTTTTGCGCCAGAACCACGGAAAATCTTCATCATTTAACGGGATGCTCGGGTCAATATTCACTGTGAATGGAGCAATTTCATCAAACTTTTCATAATCTTCTCGACTTGTCTGTCTTGTCATCCACTCCCACGATGTTTCTCTTCCCGTAAAGAACTATGTGCCGCTTTGGCTCATCGCACGATGCATTCGCCTTTATCTTTTCTTTTTCTTGGCTTGGTAGACATGTCCTTCACATAGAAAACCTGTGCCACATCATTGGCTAGGACGAATGGTTCGTCTCGCACACGCAAGATTGTTGAGATCCACCGTTGTCATTCCGCATCGCGGGTCTTCCGCTACTCCCGCCTCATGTCATATCGACCCATTTGCACTGAAACAAAGGGACCTTTAAACCACGCCGATAGTCAAGTTCCCATATGTCCTGTATATAACCATAATATGTTTCTTTTCCCGCCTTGGTTTCTCGATCAAAGCGACACCACTGTTTTGGTTGGTGCTCTTCTTATCTTGGGCAATCGTGTAAAATGTATTACCATTTATCTCGCACTTTGAAAGTCATTATATTCAAGATGGTAATCGGGACAGCAAGTACAGGTCATCTTCAATAGAGGTGGCATGCATGGTACGCGGTTCAAACCAGCTGGCTAAACTCCTGGTTTGTTCACGGTAATCCACTCATCGCATCCGCCCGTGTTTGGAGCGTAGCAAATTCTTGTGTTCATCCATATACGGAGCCACCAAGGTGGAATTTGTGAGAACTGTAGTGTGCTTCAAAGAGAGAATGTCCGCCCATACATATTATTTGTTCCCTCCTAGCGTGCGTTTTTCCATCCAGCCTGCCCTTATGCCGCGATTCAGAACACCAATCGCTTAAGGTCAGAATAAAGTCAATACAAAACTCAATGACCTCCTCATTTTGATGGCCCTTGGAGATGCTTCCTTCGCCTAGCACGGTTATGAACATATTTCTTTAAGACTCCCATGAACCTCTCAAAGGGGAACATATTGTGTAGAAATACAGACCCAAAACGTTAATCTCTTCAAGATAGGTGAACTAGGACGCAAGGCCATGATGTTGAAGAAGGATGGTGGGAACACCAACTCGAACCGACAAGACATTGCACCAAATCATTCTCAGAACCTTGGTATGATTTCTGGATCGACATTTCTCGAGATTGCATTGAGAAATGCACATAGCTTCACAATGGCTAATCGAACGCTTTTCGTAGAAGCCCCTCAATGCAACCGGAAGCAGCCTGCATCATAATCACGCAGCAGTATGAGACTTTAGGTTCGGAACTTTTTCTCCGCCATGTTTATTATTCCCTTTATATTGGACACCTCGGGGTCATCCTTAGGCTTATACCATTGCTAGATGCTGATCGGGATCTTGTCCCTAACAAGAACTCCGCACTGAAAATAAAATGCGTTCTTTGTCTGGATGGGTTCAATCGGTTCGCCGTCGGGCACGATTTCTCTGATCTCAAACCTTTCATCCGAGCTCAACTTTTTCTTCGAGCCTCGTCTCCTTACCGAAGTTGTGCTCGATCTGGAGGGCTAGAAATTAAAAGGAAGAAAGACGAGAGTAATTAATATGTGTACATATACCAAAACAATGGATGCATCAATTAACTAGTCAGTACGGGCTTAACTAATATATTTATACCTGGCCGGACTCGGTTCGGTCATCAGAGCAGTCAGCACGGTCTCCTTCTTGTACCTCCATTGTGTCACCGGAGCCATCATGAACATAGCCCACTTCTTGTACCGCATTAATGGGC
Organism: Aegilops speltoides; assembly: GCA_021437245.1. Classification (NCBI taxonomy): domain Eukaryota; kingdom Viridiplantae; phylum Streptophyta; class Magnoliopsida; order Poales; family Poaceae; genus Aegilops; species Aegilops speltoides. The sequence goes on along the minus strand of JAHHZJ010003824.1, from coordinate 16,748 downwards.
CAAGCCATCATGAACATAGCCCTCTTCTTCACCCAGTCCTTCCTAACGAACGACGCCGATGAAAAATGACGAACGACATCAGTTCATGTGATTATCTCCCCAACATCTCTTATGTTGCTTCGTCTCGGTAGTACTCCATAGTTTCTGCAAATATTTACAACATGTCAATTATTATTCAAACATGCATGGTACAGATGGATATATATTAGTGGCAAACGTAGAACTAGCTAGCTAATCACAATAAGGAATCATGTTAATTAGTGGCCTTGACGCTGCTTCTCTAGGGTTTGGGGTGGCCTCGACACAACGCTTCAAGGGTTTGGGGTGGCCTCGACGACAACGCTCTTTTAACTTGGTAAATTTGGGTGGCCTCAAGAGAGTTTGTCGGGTAGGGGCGCAGCGGGAGGGGGTAGAGACCAACATCGTTATTTCTCTAGGGTTTGGGTGTCCTCGAGAGTTTTGGTCGACGAGAGGGCCGAGGGAATATCGAGAGAGAGAGAAGAAGAAAAAAAAGAGGAGAAGAAGAAAGGAATAGAGGAGAAGAAGAAAAAATAGATTTTTCTTCTTCTCCTCTATTCCTTTCTTCTTCTCCTCTTCTTTTTTTTTCTTTTTTCCTCTTCTTATTTTACTTTTTCCTCTACACTAAACTAAAATGCACTAACCTAAAACCTAATACTAACAACCTAAATAAAAATTAATACATATATTACAAAACATATATAAACAAAAAAATGCTTCAAGGGTTTGGGGTGGCCCCGACGACAACGCTTCAAGGGTTTGGGGTGGCCTCGACGACAACGCTCTTTTAACTTGGTAAATTTGGGTGGCCTCAAGAGAGTTTGTCGGGTAGGGGCGCAGCGGGAGGGGGTATAGAGCAACATCATTTTTTCCCTAGGGTTTGGGTGTCCTCGAGAGTTTTGGTCGAGCGAGAGGGCCGAGGGGGGGGGTATATCGACGACGACAGAGGAGAAGATCGAAGAAAAAAAGAAGAAAAAGAAGAAAGAAGAAGGAATAGAAAGAAGAAAAAATAGAATATTTCTATTTTTTCTTCTTCTCCTCTATTCCTTTCTTCTTCTCCTCTTCTTTTTCTTCTTTTTTTTCTTCTTATTTTACTTTTTCCTCTACACTAAACTAAAATGCACTAACCTAAAACCTAATACTAATTAACAACCTAAATAAAAATTAATACATATATTAAAAACATACATAAACAAAAAATGTTATGAACATTATATTTAGGTTGTTAGTATATACACATACATAAACATACATATATACACATATACACAAAAAATACACATATATACACATGCAAACACATATATACACATATATATACACATCTACACAAAAAATTGCATATATACACATATACAAAAAAATGCAGGGCAGGGCGGGCGGCGCACAGCAGAGGGCAGGAGCAGCGGGAGCGAGGCAGGTGCTCACAGGGGGGTGGCGGGGCACGGCGGGCGGCGTCGGGGCGCTGAGAGCGGCGCCGACATCGGGGCAGATGGCGTCGAGGGCGGCGGGGACGGCAAAGTTGAGCAGCCTGACGGCGTCGGATGCGGCGACGACAGTGAGGTGGACCAGCCTGACGGCGTCGGAGGCGGCGGCGACGACGAGGTGGAGCAGCCTGACGGCTCAGCGGCGACGGCACCGAGGCAGATCAAGCAGCGGGCGTCGGGCGGAGAAGAAAGGGATGGATTTTGGAGAAACTGCTAAGTGCTAGTTATATATGAAGAGAATTGGTCCCGGTTCGTGAAACCAACCGGGACCAATGCCCCCTTTAGTCCCGGTTTGTGCCACCAACCGGGATCAAAGGCCTCTTTTCAGCAGCCCAAAGGGCGGGAAGCGGCGGTCTTTGGTAACCGGGACTAAAGAATGGGCATTGGTCCCGGTTGGTGCCACGAACCGGGACCAATGATCCCCTTTAGTCCCGTTGGTGCCTCCAACCGGACCAATGATCGTGTCTTGGTGCGGTGAGGCATGAAAGTTTAGTCCCACCTCGCTAGCTGAGAGGGGCGCCGAGTGGTTTATAAGCCCCACCGCCGCACCCTCTCGAGCTCCTTCCACCGCAGCTTACGGGCCTACTTACTACTGCTTTGCCTGATGGGCCTACTGGGCCACCTGTGGGCCTGAATCCTGGTCCATGGTGGGTTTCTAGTCGTATTCAGGCTGTGGGGGCCCAAGGCACATTTTTTTATTTACTTATTGTTGCTATTTTTACTTTTTTCCCAGATTTTTTGTTTTGTTTTCTGCATTATTTATTTTCTTTTGTTTTTTTGCTTTATGTTTTAATTCTTTTTGCTTTTAGTTTTAGAAAAAATTTAAACTTTCTGTTAGTGCCATTAGTTCTCAAATTTGAAAACCCTTTTTTTGTTTTTTTGTTTTGTTTCGTGCTTTATTTATTTTATTTTGTTGATACTTCCAACAAAATACTTATTGTTGCTATTTTTATTTTTTTTCGCAGATTTTTTGTTTTGTTTTCTGCATTATTTATTTTCTTTTGTTTTTTTGCTTTATTTTATAATTCTTTTTGCTTTTAGTTTTAGAAAATTATAAACTTTCTGTTAGTGCCATTAGTTTTCAAATTTAAATACACTTTTTTGGTTTTCTTTTTGCTTTATTTATTTTATTTTGTTTCTACTTACAACAAAATACTTATTGTTGCTATTTTATTTTATTTTTCAGTTTTTTGTTGTTTTCTGCATTATTTATTTTCTTTTGTTTTCTGCATTAAAGCATTTCAAATGAACTCTGAAAAAGTTGAAAGTTGAAAGTTGGCATGGTATCACGAGGGCCGAACCATAAGACATTAAAGCATTTCAAATGAACTCTGAAAAAGTTGAAAGTTGAAAGTTGGCATGGTATCATAATTTCGTCTGTTACAAAGTTGGCATGGTATCATCATAATAGTTGCGGGAGAAAGTCTTCACTTTTTCTTCACTTGTGTCATTTGCATATTGCGCCATAACCATGGATAATCTTCATTGTTTATCAGGATGCTGGGGTCAGCCTTGACTTTGAAGGGAGGAATTTCATGAAACTTATCATAATCTTCAGATATGTCTGTCTTGCCTTCCACTCCCACGAGTCCCCTTTTCCTGAAAGAACTATGTGGCGCTTTTGCTCATCGTATGATGTATTCGCTTCCTCATCTTTTCTTTTTCTCGATCCGTAGACATGTCCTTCACATAGATAACTCTGCGCCACATCATTGGCTAGGACGAACGGTTCGTCGGTGTACCCAAGATTTTTCAGATCCATTGTTGTCATTCCGTCATCGTGGGTCTACTGCACCCGCCTCCCTGACAGATTGACCCATTTGCACTTAAACAAAGGGACCTTAAAATCATGTCCGTAGTCAAGTTCCCATATGTCCACTATGTAACCATAATTTGTGTCCTTTCCCCTCTCGGTTGGTGCATCAAAGCGGACATCGCTGTTTTGGTTGGTGCTCTTTTTATCTTGGTCAATCGTGTAAAATGTATTCCCATTTATCTCGTATCCTTTCCAAATCGTAACAGTCGAAGATGGTCCCCTAGACAACAAGTACAGCTCATCACAAACAGTGTTGTCACCTCTGAGACGTGCTTCCAACCAACTGCTGAAAGTCCTGATGTGTTCACATGTAATCCAGTCATTGCATAGCTCCGGGTGTTTGGAGCGCGGACTGTTCGTGTGTTCATCGACATACGGTGTCACCAAGGTAGAGTTCTGTAGAACTGTGTAGCGTGCTTGAGACTAAGAATATCTGTCCCTGCATATTATTGAGTCACTTCCAAGCCTGCCTTTTCCAGTCTGTCTCCCCTCATACCGCGATTGAGGGAGACCTATCTTCTTAAGGCCAGGAATGAAGTCAACACAAAACCCGATGACATCCTCTGTTTGATGGCCCATGGAGATGCTTCCTTCTGGCCTAGCGCGGTTACGGACATATTTCTTTAAGACTCCCATGAACCTCTCAAAGGGGTACATATTGTGTAGAAATACGGGGCCCAGAATGACAATCTCGTCAACTAGATGAACTAGGACGTGCGCCATGATATTGAAGAAGGATGGTGGGAACACCAGCTCGAAACTGACAAGACATTGCACCACATCACTCCTTAGCCTTGGTATGATTTCTCGATCGATCACCTTATGAGAGATTGCATTTAGGAATGCACATAGCTTCACAATGGCTAATCAGACGTTTTCCGGTAGAAGCCCCCTCAATGCAACCGGAAGCAGTTGCGTCATAATCACGTGGCAGTCATGAGACGTTAGGTTACAAACTTTTTCTCTGACATATTTATTATTCCTTTTATACTCGACGAGAAGCCAGTCGGGACCTTCATACTAAGCAGGCATTCAAAGAAGATTGCCTTCTTTTCTTTGGTAAGAGAATAGCTGGCAGGACCTTCATACTGCTTTGGAGGCATGCCGTCTTTTTCGTGCAAACGTTATGGTCCTCCCGTGCCTCACCAGTATCTTTTGTCTTCCCATACACGCCCGAAGCCTAGCAGGTTCACGCAAAGGTTCTTCGTCACGTGCATCACATCGATCAAGAGCGGACCTCTAGGTCTTTCCAGAGGGTAGGTCCCAAAATATAGATTTCTTCTTCCACATGGGTGTGTGTGTCCCCAGCGTCACTCGGAACAGCTAGTCCGCCGACCATTTCCAAAGATTACATGTAAATCATTAACCATAGCAAATACGTGATCACCGATACGCATGGCGGCTTCTTCCGTGATCTGCCTCGCTTTCAAATGCTTGCCTTTCTTTCGACATTGATGGTTGGTCGGAAGAAATCGACGATAACCCTGTACACATTCTTCCCGCAGCTTCCTAGGTATATACTATCGGTGTCAAGTAAACAGTGCGTGTATCGTGGTATCCCTTGTTTGTCTGTCCCGAAGGTTACTAAGAGCGGGCCAATCGTTGATGGTCACGAACAGCAACGCCTTTAGGTGAAATTCCTCCTGTTTGTGCTCATCCCACATCGCATACCGCTTCCATTCCACAGCTGTAAAAGTTCTTCAACTAATGGCCTTAGGTACACATCAATGTCGTTGCCGGTTGCTTAGGGCCTTGGATGAGAAATGGCATCATAATGAACTTCCGCTTCATGCACATCCAAGGAGGAAGGTTATACATACATAGAGTCATGGGCCAGGTGCTGTGATTGCTGCTCTGCTCCCCGAAAGGATTAATGCCATCTGCGCTTAAAGCAAATCATACGTTCCTTGGGTCACTTGCAAACTCATCCCAGTACTTTCTCTCGATTTTTCTCCACTGCAACCCGTCAGTGGGTGCTCTCAACTTCCCGTCATTCTTACGGTCCTCACTGTGCCATCGCATCAACTTGGCATGCTCTCCGTTTCTGAACAGACCTTTCAACCGTGGTATTATAGGAGCGTACCACATCACCTTCGCAGAACCTCTTCACGGGGCTCGCCACAACAGCACCGTGGTCATCTCGTCGATCTTATACCGTAATGCACCACATACCGGCATGCATTCAGATCCTTGTACGCAGCGCGGTAGAGGATGCAGTCATTAGGGCATGCATGTATCTTCTACACCTCCAATCCTAGAGGGCATACGACCTTCTTTGCTGTGTATGTACTGTCGGGTAATTCGTTATCCTTTGGAAGCTTCTTCTTCAATATTTTCAGTAGCCTCTCAAATCCTTTGTCAGTAGTCCGGCCAGAAGCACTTCATGATTAGACTCATCTTCGTCTTCAGGATTTCAAATCCATTGGTGAGTACAATCATGCTGTTCATAAGATATGTTCCAAACTGCGCTTTTGTGAGAAGGAACCTACTGAGGGGGAGAAGATAGAGAAAACTTTGTCTACTATGCTCCCTTCAGATAGGATCCTCCAACAGCAATACCGTGCTCGTAACTACACTGTCTATTCCGAGCTCATTCACATGTTACTTCAGGCTGAAAAGCATGATGAGCTACTCGCTAAGAATGGCTCTCAGCGCCCAGTTGGGGCACAACCTTTACCTGAAGTCCATCTGAATGTTGCAAATAGACAAAAGTTTAATGGTACCTTTCGGGGTAAACAAACCAATTTCGAGCATAAGCGAAAGCGTAATGGGAACAGGAGATCTAGATACCTGTGCAAGGAAAAGGCACTTCAAAGCCCAGGTTTGATAAATCTAAGCTTTGCAACAAGTGTGGATGCCACACGCATTCTACTGAAAAGTGCACAATCCCCAAGCATCTGGTTATGCTGTACCAGCAATCACAGGGACGCAAAGCACCTCAAGGGAAAAGGTTTGAAGCCAACTTCAACCTTCATCCGGATAGCGCAAAAGGAGCTGGTGGTTCGCACGATGTTCCTCCTGGACCGAGCAACGCCGTGATTCCTTATCTGCCTGAGGCTACTGCTGAAATGGAGAACACGTTGATTGAGTACACCGCAAACAACGTGTTTGGCGACTTCGACTAGTCCCTCAATCTCCTAGTGATCTACTTAATTATGTCCATTTGTGATGATTGTAATAAGAACATAAGTTTGTTGTTGTCTTTATATTGTATTGTATCAGCACATTTGATATAATAAAGATTGTATCCTATATATTACTATGAGGTTTTCTTATTGAAAATTCTTTGTTTTATATAGTTTTCTACGGGGACAATCCGATGGAAGAGGAATTATGCCTTGTGGACAGTGGTGCCACAAACTCCATACTGAGGGAGATGAAATATTTCCAAACTCTGAAAAAGACAAATGGAGATATTCTAACTATCGCTGGACGCGATACTGTGATTGTTGGTACTGGACGTGCCATATTCACCCTCCCAAGTGGTACATATGTGACAATTGAGGATGCTTTACTGTATCCCGATTCTGCACGTACCCTGATCAGTTATCGAGATATTCGTAAAAATGGTTTTCATATTGAAACCCATGAAGACAACAAAGAGGAGTATCTACTCTTTACTAAAGATGACGGATATGGCAAAAAGGTACATGAGAAAATTCCTTTTCTATCGTCTGGTTTGTACTATACGTACATCAAACCTGTGGAACATGTTGCATACAAAGTAATTTTTCAGAATGTTAACGCATTCCAAACCTGGCATGATCGCCTAGGCCATCCTGGAATAGGGATGATGAGGAAAATTACTAGCAATTCCATTGGTCATAATTTGCTTGAGTCAAAATTTCCTCAATCTTCTGATTTTGTGTGCACATCTTGTGCCACGGGAAAGCTAATTTTGAGGCCCTCACACCTCAAAATACAAGCTGAACCACTTCAGTTCCTTGAACGTATTCAAGGAGACATTTGTGGTCCCATTCAGCCATTATCTGGACCTTTCCGGTATTTCATGGTTTTGATTGACGATCTACACGATGGTCACATGTGTGTCTTCTATCCACACGAAACCATGCATTTGCCAAGATAATGAGGCAAGTCATTAAGTTGCAAGCCCATTATCCCGAAGTCGAATTAAGTCAATTCAATGGACAATGCTGCAGAATTCTCCTCATGTGCTTTCAATGATTATTGCATGGCTTTGGGGATTGAAGTTCAGCACTGCTCCATATGTTCATACACAAAATGGTTTGGCTGAAGCATTGATTAAGAGGATCAAACTCATTGCAAGACCTTTGTTGATTTAATTGCAATTTGCCAACCTCTTGTTGGGGACACGCTATTTTACACGCTGCTGACTTGATACAATTGAGGCCAACTGCATATCACAGTTCTTCCTCTCTGAATTGGTACGTGGAAATCCTCCAAGCATTTCCCATCTGCGTAAGTTCGGATGTGCTGCATACATCCTGATCTCACCACCACAGCGGACATCTATGGGCCCACACAGGAAGTTGGGGATCTATGTGGGGTACAAATCGCCGTCGATTATCAAGTACCTGGAACCCCTGACTGGGGATCTGTTCACAGCCCGTCACGCTGATTGCATATTTAATGAGGAACATTTTCCGGCATTAGGGGGAGATTTCAAGTACCAGAAACAATGCCCGGAAATTGATTGGAATGATCATTCCATTTCATCCTCTGATCCACGTACCCAAGAGACCGAACTCCAAGTTCGGAAGATCATTAATTTGCAACATCTTGCAAATAATCTGCCAGATTCGTTTACTGATTTGAAAGGTGTTGCAAAATCCTTAAACCCAGCCAGAAACGCACCGGAAAGAGTGGAGGTACCAACAAAAACGACTCAACTTCCTATTCCTAAAAAGAGGGGGAGTAGTAGGGTCTCTGAACTGGAGCATGCTTCTAGAAAGCAGCAAAGGAAAGTGAGGAGAAAAACCTCAGAGTCAGTAAATGCAGGTCAACTCAATGTTGACAAACACCTGATGGGTAGTATACACCCAGTGGAAGGGCAACCTCCACAACCCAGTTCAGTGCGCACAAACTGACTAGGACATCGGAACACCCACACTCGATCGCATTGGGAAATCACGAAGAGTCATTAGGGGTGCAGGAAATTTCCATCAACTATGTTGATTCTGGAGAATTATTTGACCGTCAGACTACGACTGTCGACATATATTTTGCTGACAAGATTGCAGATACCCTTCTCACTGATCATGATCCAAGGTCTATCGTCGAGTGCCAAAGGCGCTCCGACTGGCCTAAATTGAAGGATGCAATCCAAGCAGAAATTGCCTCACTTAACAAAAGAAAGGTATTCACTGAAGCAATACCTACACCTCCCAGTGTTTTCCCTGTGGGATTCAAATGGGTTTTTCTCCGGAAACGGAATGAGAACAATAAGGTGGTGAGATATAAAGCAAGGCTCGTAGCACAAGGTTTCACGCAGAAACCCGGCATTGATTTCATCAAACATATTCTCCAAGAATGAGTGCAACCACTTTCCGATATCTTATATCCTTGGCAGTGCAAAATCGCCTATCTATGCAGTTGATGGACGTCGTGACCGTGATACCTTTATGGGTCACTAGATTCGGACATATATATGAAGGTTCCTGATGGAATCTCTATCCCGAATAAAAATGCAAAACGCAACATGTATTGTGTAAAGCTGAATAAGTCACTATATGGCTTAATACAGTCGGGACGGATGTGGTACAACCGTCTCAGTGAGTTCCTTCTTCAGAAAGGTTACTCCAATAGTGCTGATTGCCCATGTGTTTTCATCAAGAAGTCCTCTACAGGATTTTGCATCATTTCTGTGTATGTTGATGATCTCAACATCATCGGCAGCACACCAGACATTGATGAAGCACGCAATCACCTAAAGATGGAATTTGAGATGAAGGATTTGGGTAAAACGAAATTTTGCTTAGGTATTCAACTTGAGCATCTTCCCTCGGGAATCATGGTACACCAGTCTGCCTATATCCAGAAAATATTGGAGAAATTCAATATGGACAAATCCTATCCATCTAAAACTCCCATGGTGGTTCGATCTCTAGACGTAGAGAAAGATCCGTTCAGACCAAGGGATGATGGAGAAGAGGTGTTGGGACCTGAAGTTCCATACCTTAGTGCTGTTGGAGCGCTTATGTATCTTGCAAATTGCACAAGACCTGATATTGCATTTGCAGTGAATCTACTTGCTAGACATAGCGCAGCTCCCACCAAACGTCATTGGTCTGGAGTGAAGAATATCTTTCGATATCTCCATGGCACAAAAGATCTTTTCCTATTTTTCCAGTCCCGTAAAAATCAGGACTCGATGTGATTGGATGTGCAGATGCGGCTATTTGTCCGATCCCCATAATGCCGATCTCGGACCGCCTTTGTGTTCCTACATGGTGGTACTGATATATCATGGAAGTCTTCAAATGACTCTGGTGGCAACATCTACCAATCATTCTGAAATAATTTCATTATTTGAAGCAACATGCGAATGTGTATGGCTTCGCAGAATGATAAACCACATACAACAGTCATGTGGAATGGGTTAGATAAAATCACCTACCATTATCTATGAAGATAATGCAGCTTGTGTTGCGCAGATGCAAACAGGATACATCAAGAGTAATATCACCAAGCATATTTCTCCTAAATGGTTCTTTCCCCATAATCTTCAGAAAAGCGGGGAAATAAGCATTCTGCAAGTCAAATGATGCGACAACCTTGCTGATTTATTTACCAAGTCTCTACCAAATTCTACATTCCAGAAATGTGTTCATGGAATTGGTATGTGAAGACTTAGGGACTTGCAGGTGTCAGGGGGAGTCTCTTCTTGAGATATCCTCATTTTAATGACATCATATTATGCTATCTTTCTTTGTGAGTATATTTTTCAGGACCTCATCAAAGATTTTATGAAGAACTTTTGAAGGAGAATCTTTTGAGATGATAGAGCTTCCCGGACAATCGTGAAGATGATCTACATGGTCAAGCGTAGATTAGCGGGAGTGTTAAAAATAATCCTGTAATTAGGGGAAAATCTCCCCTTGCCCAACCGACGCCTCCCTTCGATCTCCTGGAACCGACGCCTCCTCGAGAGATCGTCGTGTCTCTTCAGGAGATATAAAAGGGGACATGTAACCATCATTCTAAAGATTCGATCATTCTGATTCAAACAGTGGAGATGGCGCTTGCCAGAGCAAGGCAGAGCAGCAGCTCGGTTGAGTGAGTCAGGCGACACCAGGGCGGAGGGTCAAGCCGTGTCGTGGTCATGCTCATCCTCGACTAGGCTAGGAAGAGAAATGGCGCTGGAGGCCATCGCACGAAGTTCCCGTGTGTGGCGGGAGGCGAGCAAGCAGAATCCGGTATGAAGGAGGCAGGGAAGGAGCTGCGTCAGCAAGGTGGATGGGCATGTCGAGACGATGGCCGAGCTCAGCTAAAGGGAGCAAGTAGACGTGACATCACACATGTGCTTTTTTCCTTTTTAATATCTTTATATTTAATTAATAGTAAATACTTGTATTATAAAAATATAATTTGGTTAATATTTAGAAAGTGCTCATCTCACATTTAAAAATTGGTCAATAAATTAAGTTTGCTCAACTTTTAGAAAACATTTGTACCATTCAGAAAAATGTAAGCAACATTTCTTTCATGCATCTCAAGAAAATGTACGTGACATTTTTGGAAAATGTTCGACATTATATTTTTCTTGTGTAATTCAAAACAAAACGTTTAGCACCAATCAAAAACAATGCACGTTACACTTAAAAGAATGTTCACATGTTTGAGAATATGTTCAGAAAATGTATTTTGGGGACTGCAGGCTGGCGATGTCGTGGAGGATCTTGGGCTGAGCTGCCATCCTCGTCCATCGACTGCAAGTACTGGAAATACTCGTCCACCATACCCTAGCTGGATCACTTCATGAGAAGCTAACACTAGTGCAGAACCGGGCATTAGCACCGGTTCGTAAGGCCCTATAGTGCCGGTTACATAACCGGCACTAATTAGTGGTCACTAAACCTCCCCTTTAGCACCGGTTCAGCACGAACCGGTGCTAAAGGGCGACCACATGGCACGAGCCAGCTCCGGGGACCTGGAGCCCTTTAGTACCGGTTTGTAAGACCAACCGGTACTATAAGGTTTGGAGGGTTTTCAGTTTTATGATTTCTTTTTCATTTAATTTTGTGTTTCCATTTTAATTCTTTTTTGTTTGCTGGTATTTTACGATACTACACATTGTACATATATATATATATATATATATATATATATATATATATATATATATATATATATATATATATATATATATATAATTTCTAGTAGAACCAATCATGCATATATATATCACATCAATGTCTCACAAATTAAACCACCATATTAATTAATTCACACATACACACATGTATATATATACAATTTCTCCTACATATGAATGTTGCCTTCGGAGCCAGTCTAATTGGTGCCTTCGGAGCACGATGACAATTGAAAGTGGTTTTCATTGGGGCGGTAGCGGGTAATAGAATTCTCCATTCGGATTTATGACCTGGTCGAGCAAAAATCCCGCTATTTCCTCTTGAAGTGCTTCTACGCGCTCCGTTTATATGAGCTTCTCCCGCACCTCTTTGAACTGTTAAGAAGGAGATCAATATGCATGTGTATTAGTTGTGTGACTAGCTAGATATCGAGAATGGTGTAAAAATTGTGAATAGTGTTCTGACAAGCGTACCCATTACTGTCTTTGAGATCTGCTCCTTTCGGACGCCATCATGCGAATATTCTCGCAAACGCAGAATGCACACAGATCAGTCCCTCGCTACCGCTTCAGGCCTTTACGAGAATGGAATTTGATCAGATAAAAATTAATCAAGCATGATAATTAAAGAGATGGCAGCTAGCTAGCTAGCTAGCTAGTACTACTTAATTACTTACCTTGGGTCGAAACCATTCAAGCTTTTGTTTCCATTCGCCGGGCGTGACGCTGATGATTCTTGCCCAAGCCCTGCCCGCCAACAAAGAAAATGAATAAAGGGTTATTAAATAGTACATATCATGAAATGACGAACTAAATAGGCGAGATATATAGTTAATAATGATTGAAATTACCTGTTGACTATCCCATACAAGATGTTAAAGTCAGTGTTTTTGAGACTAGTGAGTCCAAGATTTCAACTGTTCAAGGCCAACTTTAATGATACACAAGACCCAGTGAAATCTGCATGCACACACGCTACATGTCTTAATTAAGCGGGCATATGTTAGCAAAAACATGTAGCTAGCTAGTAGGCAAAAACAGAGAATTTGTAGTACAAGACGGTGTGACTCACCCAAAGTGGTAAGGAAGTAGTATATCTTCATTGTATTTCAGGCGCTTCAAGAACTCTAGCATGCTGTCCTCTACTTCCTTTGCAAGACGTTCACTTATCTTCCATGTGAATTCATTAACGGTGTTTGGGTCAATGAACCCAATGCCATAGCGTCCATCTTTTCTCATTTCATATATCTTCATCCTGCATAATACCACAGAAAATAATATAGTGAGGATAATTACAGGTAATGATTGATCTCAAAAGGATCACTACAGCTAGCTTGAGACTTAAATTATAGAAAGAAATCACTTACAGACAATAGCAACTGACGATAGATTTGTCGAGTGCTTCCTTATTGTATAACTGAAACAGTTCTAAATACTCAACGGACCCAGCTTTCTCATGGTAGTAATGGTCCTCCTTGACATTCACCATGAGGGACACTCGATCTGAAATCTTGGTAATGTTCATGTACCATTGATGCAATTCATACATTCTCGTTGGAAGGTTCTTGACCTTATCCAGCGCGACCAAAGGTTGGCCCGGGCATATTTCCGTTTACTTCATCCTCTCTAAGCAAAGGCATGGGCTCGATCTCGAGGAGTTGTCCAACAGTGATGTTGAGAACTTCAGCCTGCATTATATGCTCCTCCGTTGTTACCACATTGCCCACCTCGAACATGCACTGTTTGCCCACAATAATATTGGGGCGCAGATCATCACCTGTTGTTGGCACAACAAGCGAGGGATCGATTATACTACTTTTTCTCTATATAACTAACATTTTATAACATTTCTAACAATGCTATATATAACTAACATTTCTATAACATTTCTAATATTTCTATAACTAAAGAACAGAAAAAATTATAACATTTCTATATATATAACTAACATTTTATAACTATTTCTATAACTAAAAACAGAAAAATTTCTAACAATTCTAACTTTTTATAACTATATATTTCTATAACTAAAAAACAGAAAAATTTCTACAATTTCAAACATTTCTAACAAATCTAACAATTCTAACATTTCTAACTATTTCTAAAAAACAGAAAAATGTCTAACAATTTCTTAAAAACAGAAAAATCTATAACTAAAAATTTATGTGTGTGTGTGCGCGCTCACCGGCCGGCTAGGCGAGAGGCGACAGGGCACGACGGGACGGCGACGGGCGCGGACGGCGATGGCGGCGACGACGGGACGAGACGACGGGCGGTGCGGCGACGACGGGCGGCGACGGGCGGCGACGGGCGGCGGCAGGGGGGCGTGGCGGCGACGACGGGACGGGCGGCGATGACGGGACGGGCGGCGATGGGCGGCGACGACGGGAGGCGGCGGCGAAGGCGGCGACAGGCGAAGCGGCGGCGGCAGTGCGAGAAGAAGCAAGGGAGATGAGAAACCGACGAAAGTTTGAAGTGTTTTCTTATAGAAGCACCTTTAGTACCGTTGGAGCCACCAACCGTACTAAAGGTCTGTTTTGGCCAGTACCCCTTTAGTACCGGGTGGTGGCACAAACCGGTACTAAAAACCCCCTTTAGTACCGGTTTGTGCCACGACCCGGTACTAAAGGGGGTGCGCTGGTGCAGGTGCGGTGCGGAAGTTTAGTCCCACCTCGCTAGTCGAGGGGCTACCGCACTGGTTTATAAGCCACAGTGCGGTAGCTCTCTCGAGCTCCTCTCCTAATCAGGCCTACTGGGCCTACCTGTCCTCCTCGCCTTGTTGGCCAACTGGGCCTTCGCGGGCCTGCATCCTGGCCCGATGAAAGGTTGTGTCGCTAGTCGTATGCAGGCCGCTTTGGCCTAGTTGGCGGGCTTTTTTTTCTTAATTTTTTTTGCTTTATTTTTTTTGTTTTATTTATTTTTGAGTTGTATTTTGCTGTATTTAGAGTTTCTTTGTGAATATTTTTGCTTTAGGTACAAAAAATTACAAACTTTCTGTTAGTGCCGGTAGATTTCAAATTTGAATAGTTTAAATTTTGAATTATTTGAAATTTGTGTGAATCACTAGTTTGTGAATAACTTAACTTTGAAAAAGTTTTTCAGTGATTCTTTTTTTTATGTTCAATATTAGTGTGTTTTATCATTATATTCAATTTAGTAATGCTTAGGTTATTTAAAAAATGAAATGCCTTTGTAACAGTTCAGTTTTCGTCGGAAACCCTGATACTTCGAAAGTGATTGTCCATTTTGTACACGAAGTGCATCCAGTTTTTGCCGTAACCCTCTCTACTTTCTTGCACATGCTATTTGTATGAAATTATGATACCATGCCAACTTTCAACCTTTTCTGAGTTCATTTGAATTGCTTTTCAAATTCAGGGTCATTTAGCTGGAAAAAATTAGTAAATGCATGAAAAGAATTTGTTTGCACATAAAATTTCTTCGTGTTTCAAATGCCAAAACACATAACTACCCTAACTATTACAGACATTCCCTCCTGGGTGTGAAACACAGAAGAAAGTGATGATAGTGAAGCCGATCACATCCCAGATCTTTGGGTGTGAAACTTTTTCTTCGCGTGTGTCCCTTTGCGCCGTAACCACGGAAAATCTTCATCATTTAACGGGATGCTCGGGTCAATATTCACTGTGAATGGAGCAATTTCATCAAACTTTTCATAATCTTCTGACTTGTCTGTCTTGTCATCCACTCCCACGATGTTTCTCTTCCCAGAAAGAACTATGTGCCGCTTTGGCTCATCGTACGATGCATTCGCTTCCTTATCTTTTCTTTTCTTGGCTTGGTAGACATGTCCTTCACATAGAAAACCTGTGCCACATCATTGGCTAGGACGAATGGTTCGCTCTGCATACGCAAGATTGTTGAGATCCACTGTTGTCATTCCGTACTGCGGGTCTTCCGTTACCCGCCTCATGTCATATTGACCCATTTGCACTTAAACAAAGGGACCTTTAAACCACGCCGATAGTCAAGTTCCCATATGTCCTGTATATAACCATAATATGTTTCCTTTCCGTCTTGGTTTCTCGTGATCAAAGCGACACCACTGTTTTGGTTGGTGCTCTTCTTATCTTGGGCAATCGTGTAAAATGTATTACCATTTATCTCGTACTTTGAAAGTCATTATATTCGAAGATGGTAACTGGGACAGCAAGTACAGGTCATCTTCAATAGAGGTGGCATGCATGGTACGTGTCTGCAACCAGTTGGCGAAACTCCTGGTTTGTTCACGTGTAATCCACTCATCAGACCGCTCCGGGTGTTTGGAGCGTAGCAAATTCTTGTGTTCATCCATATACGGAGCCACCAAGGTGGAATTCTGTAGAACTGTGTAGTGTGCTTCAGTGAGAGAATGTCCGTCCATACATATTATTTGTTCCCCTCCTAGCGTGCCTTTTCCATCCAGTCTGCCCTTATGCCGCGATTCAGGAACACCAATCGGCTTAAGGTCAGGAATAAAGTCAATACAAAACTCAATGACCTCCTCATTTTGATGGCCCTTGGAGATGCTTCCTTCTGGCCTAGCACGGTTATGAACATATTTCTTTAAGACTCCATGAACCTCTCAAAGGGGAACATATTGTGTAGAAATACAGACCCAAAACGTTAATCTCTTCGCATAGGTGAACTAGGACGTGCCATGATGTTGAAGAAGGATGGTGGGAACACCAACTCGAAACCGACAAGACATTGCACCAAATCATTCTCAGAACCTTGGTATGATTTCTGGATCGATTACCTTCTGAGAGATTGCATTGAGAAATGCACATAGCTTCACAATGGCTAATCGAACGTTTTCTGGTAGAAGCCCCCTCAATGCAACCGGAAGCAGTTGCGTCATAATCACGTGGCAGTCATGAGACTTTAGGTTCTGGAACTTTTTCTCTGCCATGTTTATTATTCCCTTTATATTCGACGAGAAGCCAGACGGTACCTTAATACTGAGCAGGCATTCAAAGAAGATTTCCTTCTCTTCTTTGGTAAGAGCGAGATTGCATGACCCCGATGTATGCCGCCTTCTCCGTGCATACGTTGCTGGTCCTCCGTGCCTCGTGTGTATCTTTTGTCTTCCCATACACGCCCAAGAAGCCAAGCAGGGTCACGCAAAGATTCT